>APFE030130940.1:0-12314 GCA_000404065.3 Pinus taeda
TTATGGTATTTTAAGTAATTTAAGATATAAATAGATATAATATTTTGAATATACTTTAATTGCAGAGGAAGGTTTATAGGTCAAACTTGTATTTACAATATACTATTGTGGTATTTTAAGTAATTTTACGTGTTATTGAAGATACAAATAGATTTAATATTTTGAATACACTTTAATTATGGAAGTTTTATAGGTCAAACTTGTATTTACAATATACCATTATGGTATTTTAAGTAATTTTAAGCAAAAAACATGCCCAAAAATTTCCATTTTTTTGCTACAGCCAAGTATAGGGTAAATGTGTACGAGTCGAATGTAAGATGTGAAATGATAAATATTTTTTAAATGTAGTTTTGTTTTTTATCAATGAAATTATGATTAATTTTTTAGATTAAAGAAAATATAATATAAATATCACATTAGCATATATATCAAATATATAATACTTAGCAAATAATATCCAGGGTCGCGTACGTCGGGTTGTTCAATGTTAGGGTGGAAAGTGGTCAATTTTTAGATTAAAAAAATATAATATACAATCACATTAAAATATATAACATATATATATATTATAATATATATATTATATATAATATATATATATATATATATATATATATATAATATATATTAAAAATATTATCAAATAATATCCAGGGTCCGGTACATCCAGGGTTGTTCAATGCTAGGGTGGAAGGGGGTCGCACCCCCGTTGTTCGATGCTAGGGCGGAAGGGGGTCAAATTTTTAGATTAAAGAAAATATAATATACATATCACATTAAAATATATATAATACTTATCAAATAATATCCAGGGTCCGCTACGTCCGGGGTTGTTCAATGTTAGGGTGGAATGTTCAATGCTAGGGTGGATCCCATCAATGCTAGGGTGGAAGGGGGTCAAGCTTTTAGATTAAAGAAAATATAATATACATATCACATTAAAATATATATAATACTTATCAAATAATATCCAGGGTTGTTCAATGCTAGGGTGGAAGGGGGTCACACCCTGGTTGTTCGATGCTAGGGTGGAAGGGGGTCACGTTTTTAGATTAAAGAAAATATAATATACATATCACATTAAAATATATATAATACTTCTCAAATAATATCCAGGGTCCGCTACATCCAGGGTTGTTCAATGTTAGGGTGGAATGTTAATTGCTAGGGTGCACCCCATCGATGCTAGGGTGGAAGGGGGTCAAGTTTTTAAATTAAAGAAAATATAATATACATATCACATTAAAATATATATAATACTTATCAAATAATATCCAGGGTCCAGGGTTGTTCAATGTTAGGGTGGAATGTTCAATGTTAGGGTGGACCCCATTGATGCCAGGGTGGAAGGGGGTCAAGTTTTTAAATTAAAGAAAATATTATATACATATCAGCTACGTCCAGGGTGTTCAATGTTAGGGTGGACTTCAATGTTAGGGTGGAAGGGGTCGAGGGTTGTTCAATGGTTGTTCAATGTTAGGGTGGAATGTTCAATGCTAGCGTGGAAGGGGGTCCAGGGTTGTTCAATGCTAGGGTGGAATGTTCAATGCTAGGGTGGAAGGGGGTCACACCCCTCGGCCTATTTACTAGCTTGACACTAAGAGCTTTTGGGAGTTGACCCTGTGACCTCCCATTGGTGAGGCACTTGATTGACAGATTGAGCTAACTCTTGGGGCTTTTCACTAGGGATATTATTAACTCATAAATATGATTTTTTACAATACCATGGACCAATATCTAGAAGAGAAAGATGGAGATAGGGAGGGAAGAAGTGAGAGGAGGGAAGAAAATCATAATACTATGGGCCAATACAATGGTTTATCAATACCATAGGCCATCTAGGATTTTGATTATTATGTTATGGATATAGGCTTTTAATTATTCTATTGCAATACCGTGGGCCAATACTAAGACTTATCAATACCACATGCCCAAAAACCATAACTTATTTCAAAATTAACATATTTTACAAATACTTTAGTTTAATTTAATTTTATAACAGTTTTTTAACTAGCATTTGGACTACATGTTGCAAAGGAAACGCGGTAAGGCATAAATTGAGAAAGAATTTAAATAAGATGCAAAGATGTAGAAGAAATGAAATTCTAAGGCTGTATAAACTGAAGTTGATTTAGGGTGCCTAAGACTATATTTAATATTAATTCTTGAATTAATATTTCATATACATCTCATAAAATTCAACCAACTTATAATTCAGGGCAATCTCTAAGTTTGGCTTTGGGTCATTAACATGGTGATGCCTAGTCTCAACCACTAAACCACCATAGTAAGCCCAATGACTCTACACACAAGAATTTATTCTTTACTAGAAGAACATATTTCTTACCCATATCCACAAAAAGAATGTAATGTGGAAAGCATTCCGCAGAACAAAATCTCTGTTATTATACTTATAGCATTGTTCAAACCAACAAAACTATCTCCACATTTTGGAAGATCAAATGGCAATAAGTTTTGAAGAATTCAATTAGAAGATGTCCAAGATCATTGGCTCACATGATTAATGTTACCCTACACACAAGAATTTATTCTTTATTGGAAGAGCATATTTCTTACCCATGTCCACAAAAAGAATGCAATGTGGAAAGCATTCTGCAGAAAAAAATCTCTATTATTATAACTTATAGCATTGTTCAAAACAACAAAACTATCTACACATTTTGGAAGATCAAATTGCAATAAGTTTTGAAGAATTCAATGAGAAAATGTCCAAGCTCATTGGCTCACATGATTAATGGTACCCTGTCCCATGAATCTATTATTTTTATGCACTTACAATTAAGGGAGCAAACGAGATCGAAAGAATGTATACCACAGGGACCAATAAACAATTTATTTGATAATCCTTGCTAGGCTCAGCAATTACCCTCTGAAGTCTCTTTCATTTTCATCTTCATCTTCAACTTCACTATTTCCCACTTCATCTTCAAGACAAGAAAAATCACAACAACCTGTTATATGTAAGGCAAAAAAATAACCCAAAGTCTTCTCCAGTTGCAGCTCCTCTACCCATCTTGATCAAACCTGAATATGTACACACTTGGTTTTGAGGCAAGTACATCTATTGGTTATCGGTTAAAAGTCTGAATGAATGAATTGAGGGAGGGGATTTGTGATGTTTGAATTATTATGAATATAAACGAAAAGGAATATTCTTCGATTATGCCTTTGCCAACGGGGTTGATCGGTTCCTTAGACAAAAAACATCTGAAACTCCTCTTCCACCTCTACTCTCTAAGGACACGGTCTTGCTATTATTTTCGCAAATGGCCTCATTACAAATTTTATTGGGCCTTCTTAAACACAATTTATTTCTTTGAATAATAGAATAATAAAGACAATTACAAAATGTTGAACAAAAAAGGTCGAAATGCACCATTCTTTGATCCATTTCACACCAGCAGATTTCGTGAACTTCAGTTTGTTTTGGCTAGCCTGATACTCCTGTTCTTTGGATTGGGGTAGGGATGTTTTTGCTCTAGGGCCTCAATTTCCCTGTTGTTCTCAAATGGAATTCCGAGATTTGAACTCATCAGCTCTTTTCCTCTTCACTCCACCTACCCCTCGCCTCTAAAACTGTGACAATATCTCTCTTGGTCATTGTAAATATGTCAATGTAGTATTGGATATAAATCTCATAAAATTCAACCAATTTATAATTCGGGGCTCTGATCTCTAAGTTAGACTTTGGGTCATTAACATGGTGATTCCTTGTCTGAACCACTAAACCATAGGCCAAGAAACAAAAGACTATAAAATGTTACGATCATTACCATAGTAAACACAATGACTCTAGACAAGAATTTATTCTTTACTGGAAGAGCATATTTCTTACTCATATCCACAAAAGAAAAGCAAGGTGGAAACCATTATGCAGAACAAAATCTTTGCTATTATAACTTGTAGCATTATTCCAACCAACAAAACTATCTACACATTTTGGAAGATCAAATGGCAATAAGTTTTGAAGAATTCAATCAGAAAATGTCGAATATCATTGGCTCACACGATTAATGGTACCTTCTCCTATGAATCTAATATTTTTATGCACTTACAATTAAGGAGAAAATAAGATCCAAAGAATGTATACCACATGGACCAATAAACAATCTATTTGATAATCGTCGCTAGGCTTAGGATAAAAAACCTTATTGCTCATTATATCCTTCACATCCAATACAAATGTTGTACAACACAAGGGTCATGCTGCTATCAATCAAGAAATAGTTTTGATCGAGAGTGCCACTAGCTTCCTTCAATCTAATACAATGATTAATGCACCAAACATAGGTGTACTAGCTGCAAAGACTTATATCATTTTATTGATGATGCCATGTTAAATCAATGTGATACAATTAAGTCACCTTTAAGCAGAATCTCATTGTAATTTCTATACAAGGATGTATGTCCTATCATTAGTCATTATCACTAAAATAACTTTAGTGTTCACTGTTAACACCTAGACCACAATCTATAAGTATGATGTAGTTTTGTAGAACAAATGTTCCACAGTAGCCTCAAGAAAGGATGCAAATTGGTGTTTTATTGTTTGTCTTGGATAATCTTAAACCGTGCATAAAGAATTCACTCATACCAAGGGATAGTTGAAAGCTTAGACATTACCGACTCACAGAAACTTCTTTAGATTTGTAAGTTTAGATCTTTGTATTTGTTTGCAACAACCCTCTAGAATTACGTTCAGAATTATGTCAAGGCTTTAACCTTAAAAATGTGCCAAGCCTTCTTCCTAGAAGTATGAATTCATCCTTGGTTTCACATCTTATGGCATTTTCTAAAACTGATTTCAGTGTATAACATTCCAATCAAACTTTAATTCTTCTTTAGAAATTTTTTGTCAAATGTTTATGCTTATTCAATAACTCACACGTGAAAAAAGGATGAATGCGAGCCCAACTATGAATTCTCTTAATGCACATTCCCATAATAAAATCCTCTTTTTCATATTTGGTTAATTTTTCTTGTATTTATTTATTCATTTGGGTAGTGTTGTTGGATCGATTTGTTGCCTATGGGTATTATTGTTGGCAAGGAAAATTTTAAGGATGGAAATTTATCTTAAACTTTAGAAACCTTGGCAAATCTTGCTAGTCCCTAACATGAAAACTATAAAATGTTTAGCAATATGTTTGTAAAAATATTCAAGTTTATAATGATTCTATACAGTCTCTCAAAAACTTTGGCGATTTTTAAGGTAAAATAATTTTATGATATAAAATTTGGGCGAATATTTTTTACGAAAAATGGAAATTAGTGAATATTTTTTTTGGAAAAACATAGAAAATTAGCCCACCTGCAAATATTAGCCCCTAAAATTTTCCTTCATTGTTGGTTGTAATTCTACTTTTGGGTTTTGCGTTGAATGCAGTTTTTATCTTCGATTGTAGTTTGAATGCCATTGTGGATTCTAGTTATTAGAGAATGTGTACACTTCTTTATAAGAGGGCATTAAATAAAGCCAATGTGAGATTGAGTGAGTCTCTTGTGGTTGAGAAGAGAGCACTGGAGAAAACTAAGAGTGAGAAGTTGTCGATCGATGAGCTTGAGCAGGACACCATTGAGGCTGCTCAGAAGAGGGATCAAGGTCGACAATATGAACTTGAAACTTTGTAGAGACAACATTCTTTTGATGTGGTTTCCTTGCAGTATGCAACTCAAGAGCTTCAATGGGTGAAGAAAAACCTCTCTGTTGCAATGGATTCTAAGGACACCACAACCAAATAAGGATTCTGAAAGAGGCTCTCGATTTGGCATATGCATCATGCTTAATGGTCAAGGATGAAAATGATGCTATTTTTGCAAAAATGGGAATATGAAGCCAAATAAGCATCTGCAATGGCAAGTAAGGCTAATGAAGAGGTTCAATTGTTGAATAAAGAATTGACCAATTTCAAGGATATTGAGTTGAAGTTGTGTGATGCACAAAAGTTGAGGTTAACATAGCCAAAGAAAATGCAACTAAATTATTATATTCCCTTGAAGAAGTTGAAGCTGAGATTGTTGCAGTAAAAGAAGATGCACAAAGTGCTAATATGGAAATTTCTATTGTCAAAGATGCTCTTCCGGACAAAGAAAATGAGCTTCATCTAAGAAATCAAATGATAATTATGTGTCAATTACAAAGGAAGAGTATGATTCGCTATACAAGAAAGCACAGGAGGTTGAAGAACATGCAAGTAAAAGAGTAGTAAAGGTCCTTGCCCATGTGGATGATGCTAATATCAAGGAAAAGGAAGCCTTTCAAAAGTTAATTGTGGTGAGTTTAGATCTCAAGAAGAGTAGGAAAATTACAGATCAATCTTCTGAGCAGCTAGAGGTTGTCCTAATAGCCAAAATAGCCCTAGAAGGAGATTTTAAAAAGTTGAAGGAAGGTCCAGAGTACTAGAAGAAGGATGTTGTAGTAACAACATTTCACAATGAAGAAATGAATGGAAAGATAGCTAAATTAATGAAGTATAGCTCAATGTCAGGCTAGATTCTCATTCAACATATTGGAAGTAGGAGTAGAAGACTTGCAAGCATTATTAGATTAATTATCATTCCAAATGCAGACAAAACACCTTCAACAATAAAAAGATATAATTTAATAAAACAAAGACCATCTCAAGAAAGAGAAAATGTATTGGAATCAAACATAGAGCCTTCAAGTAATTTCATGCTAGGGTAAACCATCTTATAATCAAGGAACAAGAAATTCTAAAATGTTAGAAAGGAAAATGTCATTCAACGGAGATAATTTTGTTAGAAAGGAAAATGTTATTCAATGGAGATACTTTTGTTAGAAAGGAAAATGTCATTCAATTTAGATACTTTTTCCATAGTGCAAAAAGTAAAAGATATCAAAGTTCATATAAACCCATGCTACAAGATTGAGTATATAGTTCTTAGCATGTCAAAATAAGGCACACAAAACCAAAAATAGATAGCTACATGCATATTTAAACATTGTAGAAACTTAAAAGTATATAGAAATATATATCAACAACAATAACATAACAAAAGAGAAAATGAAGATACCATCATCACAACATACAAAAAGTTGTAGAGAATGCGTAAGGCCAATGAATGTGTATGAAATCTTGTTTACTCAACAATTTATCCAGTCGAAAAATTGAGAAGTTTTCCAAGCATTAAGCTAAAATTGACTTTAGAGAATTCCTTAATACTAATTTTATTATGTTACTATACCTATAAATCAAATTGCAAGAAACTACATAAGGCAAGCCAATAAAAATTTCGACATTGCACAAATATTCTGAGGATTTATTCTTAAGCGAGCCTCTTTACTACTTCCTTGGCCAAAAGTTTTTCCTTTGCCTTTTTTTTTGCCTGATATTTGGTTCCCATAATGCCACCACCTGATTGTGACTGATACTCATCAAACTTGTCATTGTAGTTAGCCTGCAAGAAGAGTTAATTTACAATTTTGATTTTATGTGGAATTGTTTGATGAGTAAAACATAGTGACTTATAATAACTTATGAGCACCTTTATTTCCTTGATAGTATTGCTAAATTCCTTCTTGTCCTCATTCTTCACATAAGTCAAGCACAAGTTGTTGTGTCTTTTGTGCACAATCTGCAAAAAAAAAATTCTTAGTGCAGAAGTTCTACATATTAGTTTTCCATGAAAAGTAATCTCTTATTAATTACAATAAAAAATTGCATAGTGCAGAAGGCATATTAGTTTCCCATGAAAATTAATCACATATTACTTATAATTTAAGCTTTTGTGAACTCTGTCATGCTTAAAAATAGTTAAAAAAGTTTATAAATATGCATACCCCTCAAGGAGATGTTTGCTATTGTTAATTGCATATGGGATGTTTATTTTTCTACAAAGTGAAGGAAGCCATACTATCAACTCAATTGGATCAATATCATGTGCAATGACTACGAATCTAGCTTTACTCTGCACACATACAAATATTCCTTATGATGACTATGAAGAAGAAATAATTTGTTGGAGGAATACATAACAATACACCAAAAACACAGAGCTCTGTTAAAATGCATATTGGAGAAACAATTACAATTACAACTGCAATACTTGCTCAATTAGGTGGATTATTTGATTAATTACATATTTCATAACAATAGGTTTCTTCACTTCAACATGTAGAATTTCTCATTGTAGATCACCTTATAATGCAATATACTAAAGCAAAATACTTGATCTACTTCTAAAAATAAACTTGTGGAAGATTAATCGATTTTGTGCAAGATCAAATAGAACACATATAACACAGAATGAGAAATCAATCACAAATGAACACATAAGAATACTTCGGGGAAAGCCTCAGCTAAAAATCCCGCTACGTGGAATATCATCCAAGTGGAAATATCTTCAGATTACACAAAGCTTTATTTCACACGCTATCTAGCTCTCAGTACAATCCCTCAATGCTGGTCATAGACAGAATAGACACAACATATGCCTTCCTTTAGTCCTCCAATCCTCATATTTCCTTGCACAGTTTCTCCTAGGTCCTCTTACTTCCACTTGTGTGAATTCACCTCTTACACAACTCACCAAACTCATAAATAACTACTCAATCCTCAAGGAATGAATTCCTTCTGCATGCAAGAGATATCCTCAAGGGACTATTCCTGCAACTGATAGTACAATGTCCCATCCTCTGATCTCAACTGGGTCTCTGACTGAACTGACATGCATGAGTTATTTATGAGATAATATTCAGTTATCTGAAGTACACTAGTTACATGCATGCATGCATTGACTAACTTAACTCACAATTAGTTCCACAAACTCATGGAACTAATCTAACTACTTAACTCAGCTAACTGAGATAACTAATTACACCTCAAAGTACAGTCAGCTAAAACTTTTTATGAATTAACATTACAATGTTTTAAGAAACAAACAAAGACTAGTAAAATTAAATCCAACATAACCACCAATCATTAATAAATAAAGAGCATAGATAGATAGAAAAAGAAAATCTGTAATCAATGAAAACTTGTAGTCATGTATGATGATTCCTGACAACTTACTCAATATTGTGTAGTATGACAATAGGTATTTGTGAAATACAACCTGAAGCCTTAGCCTCAATTTTGATTCTTCCCTAGCTGAATGAATCAACTCCATGACAAGCTGACAAGTGAACTAATGAAGAAGTAGTAGTACAATAATTTTGAACTAAGTATGAATCTTTAAAAACAACTGAATGTAATATGAAGGGAATAGTCATTGGTAACACAATTGTTGTGAAATAAGTGTGAATATGCAACAATAGTTCAACCTAATATGAAGGCGATGCACATCAATATCTAGTTCCAAGAAGAGGGGTTCCAAAACCCATGTGATCGAGTGTCGTGAAATGAGCTCTGCATATGCCTCTATGGATCTACAGCTATTGGATTATTTGGCATAGGTGACCTTTTGCAAGTAGCAGTTTTCTTTATCTCAGTGGGGCTATTACAAGATTTTCCTAGGAACACTATAGAGGAGAATGTTTCAAACAAATTTGACCACAGAAAAACACACAACAATAGTTAGGACTATAAAATTTGAACATATCCTTACCAGATGAGAGGCTGGAAATGACAAAGGAAACATATGGAGACCTGCGAAAAGCCCTATGGGGATTTGTAGTTTGTGGGCTTGAGCATATCTGTGTAAACTGCTTTGGCTTTACCGATGGTTGTTGTAGGGCTGTGTCTTGATGATATATCTGCACAAATAATTTGTTCACGATTGATTAGGAATTTGATACTAAGACCAGGTCAGGTAGGACCTTAGCTAAAAAGGATGATGACACTTAACAAATAAATATCCAACTAATGAGACCAACCCTCCTATTATGGATCTTTGTGTTCATATATAAAAATCCACACAAGGGTTTGATTACTGGGCTGCATAATGTATATATATTGTGCATGAGATTACAAATATGCCCAAAACCATATTTAAATTATTTTCAAATGTGAATGTCATTGCGTTTGATCTTAGTGAAGGTGGAATTTGATACTAAGATGCCACTAGCATCTTTCTTGAACTCAAGTATAAGCAATTAATCAGGACCATACCTTAATCAATTGAGCTTGAGCTCATGACAAGCAGCTTAACTGAGCATAATTAAGATTTTTCAAGACATTGTAGAGCTACCTTAGGTAAGGCCTTTCCAGGCCAACCCTCCTAGCCTGAAAGCTTAGCAAGACACATCAAATCTTAAGTTAAGATGGATCTCTGTGTTAATTTGTGTATACATAAAAAGTTAAAACCAAATATGGATCTCTGTGTTAGTTTTTGTATATATAAAAACCAAAAATGTTCGACTAATGTGCTGCAGAATGCAAACATACTAAGAAAAAGAATGCAGAGATGCCCAAAAACCATATTTAGATAGGCATGAGAAATCACATTTCTTAAAATGACAATCTCTATAGTTTTGTGCCTTGTTCATGAAGAATTTGATACTGTAACTCTACTAGGACCTTTATTGAGCTGAAGTATAACCAGTTAGTTAGACAGAACCTTATGATTACTGGGTTGCAGAATGCACATATATTGTGCACAAGAATATAGAAATGACCAAAACCATATTTACATGTACCATGCAAAAAAATTACATAGATACACAAAACCATATTTAAATTTTTAAAATTTTAAATCTAAATGCTTTTTCACTCATCTAAAGAGAAATTTGATACTAACACCTTAATAGGACCTTTCCTGGGCTCAAGCATAACCAAGTAATTGGGACCAATCAACAACTTTATTCTTACGTTTCCTTTATGAGTGAGTTATACCGCCTTTACGGCATTGGATTGGACGAAGGACAACTTATGGATTTCACACATTGGCGGTCCCACATCGGTAGAGACAAGAGGGGAAGTACAATGAACACGGATTATGTTGCCGTTTTAGCGATGTAGATATTGATTCTAGAGATCTAAATAGATCCATCTATAGGTGTAGAGATTATAGTGTTGATCGGTAGAGTATTGAGATAGAGATGAGTATCTATTGGTCTAGATAGATATAGAGTATCTTGAATGGGTCGGAGTGAATACGTCCTGGGCATTCTTTTCTTGGGTGACTGTCCTGAGCGCTCCTCTATTTCATTCTCAACTCATTCTCTACACCGTATTCATAAAAACTGCCACCTGCATGCATTCTCCGTCTTGAACACTCATCATTATCTGGAACTGAGAGTAGGTCTATATATTGCCTGATGACTTGCCAGATCTAGAGCTTTAGCCCTGCACGCACTTAGTTAGGAGGGAATATACTCTATATTTGGTTCATAACAGCATTAGATGATCTGATCCACATGCACCTCCTCCATGTGTTAAATCGTGTCTTCCTTTACCTATAATTTATCGGCAGACTGAAATTGACCTTGTGAGAATGATGTTGATTCTGTTAGCTATGACATGCAGTGAGCGGGTTGTAACTTCAACAGGTAGTAGTGACTGAAAGACCCTAGCTGTAGGCATGGGCATGTCCCTATCCAGCTAGCTTATGTTAGTAGCGTTGATCCCTTATCTGTCTTCTACTAGTTCTGAGCTTAGAATCCCATACCTTTTTCTTTTCTTCCAGTGTCTTCTTTATGAATCTCATGATGTTAGAAGACTTAGCTCTTCTTTCCATTGTGCTCTTGAAGACTTCCAATTACCTGCATGCCTTACAAGTCATTTTCAAACTTAAGCGTGAATATCTATCTCGAGGTTTTGCTTGTTGGCCTAGTGTTGGAACAAGAAATGAATACAGGATGGTTGAATCCGGCTGGATGGGAGTTATTGCAGGCTGGGAAAAGAGGTGGACCATACCTTCTTAAGTTGATCTTGACCTCACAACAAGCACTTTAGCTAAGCTCAATGAAGATTTTGCAAGACACTGTATAGCTAGCTTAGTTAAGACCTTTCTAGACCAACCCTCCTAGCTTGCAGGACACATCTCAAGTCTTGAGTTAAGATGGATCTTGTGTTAATTTCAACAATGGCGAGTACAAGGCATTGCAAAGTTTTCCTGGTATATATAATGAAAAAGTAATTCAGGTTTGTGCATGGGGCTGTAAGCCTTTAGGACCTCAACCTATTTTAATTGATTCATAGGAAGAGAAAAGAATGAGGAAAACGAATAATAATTACTCTTCAAGTTATTTTTGTATAGATTTCAGGAAACAAAACTTATGGAAAGAGGCAGCATTTTACTTATTATAATAAACTACAAATTAATTTACAAGTCAAAACTCTGAAGCAAGAATAGAAGTTGATAGCTAAATCATGTTATGTTGCATTAAA
>APFE030130949.1:0-10853 GCA_000404065.3 Pinus taeda
CTTGAATGTTCTTTTTTGACCTGTTTATCTTTTTGGGCATAAACAACTGTCTTTTTCCCTCTGTTGAGTTTTGATTCTTCTCCTTGGGGTCATCTTGAGGCTGTATGCCCCGTCTGGCCACATAACCAGCAAGTGAGTTTGTTCCATTTCTCTTGCTTGGATGTGTGCAAATGGATATCAGAAGGATTGTAATAATGAGTTTTGGGGATGAACCTATAGTAGCCTTTTCTCTTATGGCTTTTATCCCTTGTGGGATACCTTTTCTTGTTTCTTGGGTAATCCCTTTTATTTTTGTATAAAGTCTCCTTGAATTCTCTTTTGGCCCTTTCCTTAGACTTTCTCCGTTTGACCAATGGGTCATCTATGGTTAGTCCATACTTGCTGCAGATGGACTTTCTATCTGGTAACCTGGACAATTTTTCCAATGACTTATTTACCTTTGAGCTGGTACAAAGACTGACAAGTGTCCTTGTAATAAGAGAATAAATTTCTCCCCATGTGTGAGACTCAAAAGGTAACTGAAAAATGTCTTGCATTCTGATATAATCGACAAACCTAGAGGGTAGAGCAGCAAGATATACCTGCTTCCAGAGCATATTTTTAGAATCTTTTACCTCATAGATCTGCTGCATCCAATCCCTGTGGAAATCATCATACTGGGACATCTTGTGACATTTGAGGTTCATTAAAATGACCTCATGCTTATTTGCAATTTCTGTTTCACAACCACACCAATGCTCTAGAATCATAGATGTTAAGGCACCAATCATATTATTTATTATTGTGCCATCTGGGTTATGAATGACATCTCCCTTTTCATCTTTAAGCACTTCTGCTTCCATATTTTCAACTAGTTTAGGAGAGGATTCAGTTTCCCAACATCTAAGAAGAGTGCCTGTGAAACATTGGATGATAGTCCTGCAAGCTTCTACCTCTGTTTTTCCCCTGAGACACATGAGTTTATATTCAGTATACATCATATCAATCATTTGGCGGATTTGGCCAATGCTCATGTTGTCTATATTCCATTCTCTGTGGGAGTCTGGAAAGAAAGTATGTGCTTCGGGCATTTTTCCCTTTCCTTCAATGTCAGGGGCAGAATACTTAGAAAATCTATGCTCAAGAGGCTCATAGATTGGAAGAATTTGTGTTTCTGCTTCTGGCTCTCTAAATAAAGAGGCAATAGTTATTTGTTCAGATTCTTCATCTTTTGAAGAGGTTTCTTTGGGGAATAATAGAGGGAACTTCTCTACCATCTTTGAAGAATGTTCAATCTTGATATTTCTCTTTATCAAGAAAGAGTTTGGAACTGGCTTTTCTGTTTTTGTAACTTGCATTCTTTCAAATTTTTCATTTAAGCCAGAAAGGAGTGTCTTAGTTGTATCAATATGCCCAACTAAGTTCTCTCCTATTTCTTCAATTTTATTTAATGACTCTCTAGTGTAAGAGCGAGTCATACTGGAATCAAACTGTATACTATTCAAACAAGAATTTGCACTATTAAATGAAGACTGTACAACATCCACTTGTTTCTTTACTTCTTCTGCTTTTGCCATATTCATCTCTAGGCCTTTTAATGCAGTATTTGTCCAATTTAACTGCTCACTGGCCTTTTGGATTCTACCATCAATCCCTAAGGCATTATCATCTTTTTGGACTAAGGGAATGGCTTTGGCTGCATTGGACTTTTCTCCTAAGATTATTCCCTTATATGGAGGAAAAGTAGTAGGAGTTTCAACTGTAGACCCATCAATTGCAGTCCATCCATGCTTATCAGGAATACTGCTAGAAGAAGTACGAGTTAAAACATTTATGGGAGCAACTTTGTCTTTCCATGAGTAGAAGGATATCCACTCATTATTGTTTTCCATGTAATTTTTCCAATCTGTGGCCAATTCTCTCTTTTGACCTGGGGTGTACCCTTGATCAAATTCATCTGCTTGGGGATTTGTATATAAATCTCAATTCAACATTTCTTTCATCCATTTTGCACTGATTTGTGACTTTGGGGTTCCATCCATAAGTGCAAAGAACTTATGCATCTCCATGACTGCAGGTTTCTTACAGTCAGAAGGGATCTGTTTGAATCTGCACTCTGGAATCAGTTTTGACTGTTCAAGTTTTCCCAATCCATACCTAGGCTTTGCCGGCCTCATTAAACAAATCATTTGAGTAAGCCTGGGATCTTCTTCTTCTATTGAATGGATCACAAGAACATGATCAGTGTCAGGCTTAAGCTCATGTGGAAAAGGTATATCAGAACATTTGGGATTTGGGCATGAACTGATAGAGGTGGATGGCGGAGCAATTCCAGTGCGAGGATTATGATGCAGATGAACATCTTGTTCGGCTAAACTGAGAAGATTTATAACATTTGTACAATCAGGACACTTTACTTCTAAGGAAGAAAAATTTACAAGCTGAGCTAATTCAAAAAGCTGCGGGTAATGGCAAGAAGAAATTGATGATGATGAGCAGGCGGTATCAACAGTAGAAGGATCTCTGTAGTATTTGGACATTTTACAAGCATCATCTATTCCTCTTCGATCAATGGTCGATCTACGAGGAAAGGATATGACAGCATTAGAAGCATTTTCAGTGATGTTGGCAGATGTGATATTTCTTGGGATTTGTGGCCTAGAATGGTTTACAACCCAATGTTCAGGGAACTCTAAATTTTCCCATTTTATCAACTGTTGTTCAACTTTTTGATTCTTCGGGTCGGTTTTGACTACCACACTTGACTTGGAATCCCTACTGAGAGTATGACGGATGGCTGGCCATAGAGTGTTGGTATGTCTCAGACAGGGTTTGGTCTGAATGGCTATATTGTTCCTTTTCTTTTTCATGTCAAATCCAGTGGTATGGATTTGCAACTGTAAGATATCTTTGATGGTCTCATCATATGTATAAACAGAAAAGTTTGGATAACAATCAAAATATACAGGGCCATCAGACAAAGGAGCTACAATCCCACCAATAATAGAAGCTGTGTATCTATTATGCGTTAGATCTCTAACAGTAGCAAGCAAAAATGTTTTTAACCCTTTGTGGACTAAAGGATTAATGCCAACTCGTATGCAACCAAGATGTATATAATTGGTTTTTAACCTTTTTGCTTCTGCCTGTAAAGCTTGAGGATTTAGCAGAGAAATAGTCTGGATACTATCAGAGTTTTCCTGAAGTTGGCTAATAGACTCTTTAATAGTGATTCTAGTGGCAGCAATTAAATGAAAAGGGGCTAAGTCGCTGTAGACTTCAGAGGGTGAAATATCTGGGAGAGCCCATCTCGCAGAAGGCTGAGATTCTTGGTAATTAACTTCAGCAGAATTTAAAGTTTTGTTTGAGTTATTTTCAAACATTTCCCTAAGAGGATTTTCTTCTGATGGCGAATCTTCTTCAAGCTCTCGGAATGAGATAGATTTTCTGAATGAATCCATTCTTAAATTAATTTTAGTAGTCCAAGAGAACAAAAAAAAAGGAAATATATAGAACTTTTGCATGTAAATCAATAAATTTCATAAATCCCAATAAAAACAAAATCTTCATTCAAATCATAAACCTAGATAAAAGTTGCTAGCAAATCTCAAATTTTTTAAATAAATGAAAAGAAGATGAAATAGTCATATATTAACATTATTTATTAAATAAAACATAATTAGAAAATTATTCTGTTAAAAAGGTTTGCAAAGAAAGAATATAAATTAATATATAGGCATATTAGGAAAAAAATATTGGTAACATATGAATAAATTTTTGAAAATACAGTCGCAAGCATAACTCTTTTGAAAAAAATTACATGAAAATGTTTCCATATTTTCTTTAAAAATATCTGTAAATACATAATACTGGCAAAGATTAAAAATATATGTATGATTCTTGAAAATTAAAATCACTACGGGAAAAAACCGCATGCGTGTAATAGTCGAGAAGAATACAAAATGGTGGACGCTCCACATGAGAGCAAGACTTTCATACTGGCAAAAATTGGTTGGTTACCTCTGTGGGAACATTCTACCAACTTTTCTCATTAGTACTGAATCTTTGCAGTGAAAGACTAATGAAACAATATAATTATAATATAGAATTTACGTAGCAAAAACAATAAAGTAAAAGCACAAAGCTAGGGAAAGATTCACTAATGAACAAAATTATATTTTTACTATATTAAAATATTAAACATAATGTTAAATTTTACAATGATTATAAGCATCCCTAAAATATAATTTTCCAATTTTCTTAAAAAATCACACTTTTCATTAACAACTATTTATTAGTACATTTTTTTTGGGTGTTTTTCTCACTGTACCATCTTGTGTATCATAAGGAAGATACTCATGCATTGTGGAAGGATAACAATGAATTTAACAAAATTAGAGAAATAGTTATGTGAGTCAATTTTTTTTTAAATTTTATAATTCACTTTTTACTATTTATTTCATTATATTTATCAAAAAGAATATCTTTACAATTTTTTTAAATATATCTTTTCTATTTAACTAATCAAAGTAATATCAACTAATTTATTAAATAAATAATATTATATAATTTTTATTTAAGATATTTTATATTTTGATCTTTAATAGTAGTTCTAATAATAAATACATGCTAAACTCAACACAATCATATTAACGCTATGTTTATGTTGGTATTATAATTAATTAATACAAAATAAATAATTAATGAAAAAATAGTTTGAGTTATTAATTTTTTTATTTGTTGGTATTTACAGTGAGCTATTTAGATTGAATATAAATTTTGATGATTTTTAAAATTGTATTTAATATTTTTTAACTTCATGTATTTATCTACTTAAATATATATCATTATTTGAGCTTATGTAGTCATTATGGAGTTATTAGTCCTTGTTTGGCACTCTTAGCGATCGATTGTGCATTGACGGCGTATTAATCTCTTGTTTGACCAAAAAATATTGTTGTACATCACAACTTTAACCAAAGTTTTCATATTACAAAATAATATAAAATTTACTATGTAATTTTTGATTGGACAACAAAGTTGGGGGTCTTATTAGGCGCCTCGCAGCTTTCAAGACATTATGTTTGGGGTAAAAATAAGATATCCAAAGTTTTCAGAGATGAAAAGTTTTTGTTATCCAAATTTTTCAGAGATATGAACATCTTATCAAAAGCACCACTTAGTTTGTCCTAAGTTTTTGCTACCTGTTCTCCGTGTCATGCATGCAGTGTACTGCATCCTGCAAGTGCCAACTGTTTGCATATGCAGGTGCCAGTTGTTTGCATATGCAGAGGCATCCATGGTGGTCTACAAATGCCTTGTCAGTAAGTTCATAGCAGAGAGTGTGGAGCAGCTAGTTTGAGGAGTAGAGGAGCAAAGAGCGTCGAGTGGAGCTTCACCTTTACAACTTGTAAGTTCACCTTTACAACTTGTAAGTTCCTAGACCGAATGAAGCATTCCCCATCTAATGTAATATTCACAATAAAAAAATGTTGAATTTCTACAAATGTTTAACATGGTTATTTGATGGCATGTAACTCTTTGCACTGTTCCCTTAGTCTATTCATGGTAATAGTTTTGCTTCTACCACTCAAGCTTTCACTATATAAAGTGTTTTCTTAATTTCACTCTCATTTCATTATTATTTCTTTGCTATATGCTTCAGAGGTGGTTTTTCTAATTTCATATTTAAGGTTTGTACATATGATTCTGTTTCTAACCTTCTATCATAGCAGACAATGTGTCAAACATTCCAAAATCCCCAGCCTTTTGCAGTAAATAGTATCATCTTTCTATCTCGAAAAGAGTTATTATTGAAAATATGCATTATTAACCTTTGCAAGCCTTACTATGAATGGAGAATCTCTTTTATTCTGAAATTCGGTAGTTTTATTTGAAGTTTTATTGAGCTTAGTAACTTTACTCTTGATAATGAAACTATATTTTTGAACTCATACCTTTTGTGTTATCCGGCATCAACACCCTTGTAGAAATGTCATATCACATTAGCTTGAAAATATATATATCATGATCCTTCTAACATTGTGACGTGTATTGAGTAACGTCCAAATTTCCAAATTAGTCTGAAAAATATGTATCATACTCTGGATAGTGGGGCATGTGCTCTCTTTTTAACATAATTGATTTGTAAATGATTGATCATATGTGCATAATGCCTGCTAATTTCAATTTTGTATTTATGGTCCATGAGTGGGGTTGGGTATTAATGTCTTTGATCGCTGCGAGGACGAACTGGCAAGGATGTGAAGAACAATTGGAATGCTGCGAGGACGCACTGGCAACGATGTGAAGAACAATTGGAATACTCGCCTGATAAGAACTGGCAACGATGTGAAGAACAATTGGAATACTCGCCTGATAAAGAAACTCTGCAAGATGGGTATTGACCACATGATGCACAGGCCGGTATCACAGATTTTTAGCTGATTATGCAGCCAATGTGGCGCATTCGGGGAAGTGAGGACCATATAGCCAAGGCCAGGATACGTACTGCATACCTAAAATATAGCTAAGATTATTCGTGGTATACTGTCCAATAGTATTATCTTTTGAGACCACGGTACTTTAAACGTATTCTTTCTAATATTTTGAATGGTTTTTACGGTGAGACTGATTGCTATTTCTTATTTCACTCATTGAGTTTTTACCGTAGCAATCTGTTTATTATTCATTACTTATTTAGGAGCGTATTCGTGATTACGTGTGTTTATTGTCTAATTTAAATCTTTTAAAATTTAGCAGAAATAATTTTATTGGTAATGTAGTTTTTTCTGAAAATCTTTATAAATTAACCGAAATAATCTTGTTTGTCTTTATATTAGAATGGTCTGTGTAAATTCAGCATTTCTTTTCATAATTTAATCTTATTCTCTCTTTTTTTCCCAAAAATCATCATGAATTAATAGAAATAATCTTATTTGCTCTTAGAATTGTCTGTGTAAATTCAACATTTCCTTTCATCATTTAATCTTATTTGCTCTTATTTTAAAATTGTCTATGTAAATTGGGCATTTCCTTTCATCATTTAATGCTATTTGCTCTTAGGTTAGAATGGCCTGTGTAAATTCAGAGTTTCCTTTCATCATTTAAGGGGATGAAGTCTTTCCAAAAGAAAGTCTACAACAAATTTAAAACAAAATATTTTGGAAATGAAGGTATATTTGTTAGAGAAGATATATTTATTAATAATATTTAATAAAAGTATTTGCACATTACAAATTTATCTTAAACAAAATTTTCAGATTATTTTTTTTTTAAACTTTTCAGTATATTTTTAAATATAAAATATATATTTATTTTTAAGTAAATATTATATTTTAGTAATTTTTAAATATATAATTTATATTATAAATAATAATAATAATTATTATTTTATTATTATTATACTATTATAGTATAAGTAAAAATAATTCAATATACTGTATTACAACAATTTACATTAATGAGATTCATAACCAGTGTTGTATATTATGTGAAATTAATTAATATTTTTACAGGGTTGTATATCATGTGAAATTAATTAATATTTTTACAAATACATCTACTGATAACTGACTATGATGAGAGAGCTTTCCTAATCAATGGACAGTGTCTGTTATTAATTTCTGGCTCCACCGTTATTGTTAACATCATTATTAGATAAGTTTACATAATAATAATAAAAAAATATAAATAATTTTATGTGTATATATATTAACATAATTTGTTTGGTAGAGTTTGATCTTGCATAAAAGTTGTTCACCAAAAAAATGAAATATACATACCTACTTATACACAAAACACACATGAACATTGATACCTCTGTATGCATAAATGAGCATCTAAATACTTTAGTCCTTTGAGGTATGCATTGTACATCTAGATTAAACATACTACATTTTGAGTTTGAAATTGATAGATTATTTTACTTTTTAATGTTGATTTCAGTTTAAAAGATTATATGTATTTTTAAAATTAAACCAATTATCAAACAATTGATCACCTTATTTTTCATTAAATTCTAAAATATTTTTAAAATTTGCAATAGATTAATCCAGCAAATCATTTCTTAATTGTTCAAATAGAACTTCAAATATTACATAGACTTAACCATAAATATCTATTTATGGAATTTTGATGTAAAATTGGAAAGTTCCACTGACATTAATAAAATGCACATTTAAAAATTTATTTTAATATTTTGTTTTTAAAAAAATACACTCTTATAAATTATTCAATAATTTCTAATTAAGTAGTTTTATGTGATTGTACCCTTCAAACATGAACATTTCTTTCGGAGTGAAACATGGTGCATAAACAAGTACCCATATATGAAATGGACGCGTTATATAATACGTGTCATGCTGCATGTCTTTCAAATACTAAAGCTTATCCAATAGAACATATCTCAAAGTACCAGAGAACCTATTATATATATTCTATATATAAATATATATATATATATATAGATAATATATACATCATTTCTCAATGGAGCACATCATGTTATCACCAGTGAAAAGGGTGATCCCAAAATAATAGGTAGTTAATTATCTGGTAGGAAAATGAGTTCAGATGATCAGTCCCATGTCAGAAGAAGCTCAAATGAAGCTCAAACGTGGTATTATTTTACCTATGTTTCTGTTTATTGTTAAATGTGATTCAATCTTATTGCCAGGTCTAAAGACTGGGCAATAAATGTTATTTAGACATATGTCTCTTGCAATGGGCATGAGCTAGAGCAACATCAGGTAATAACCATTTAAAATATTTTAACAATCTTGAAATATATGTTTTACTTCGAACTGAAACTTTTGTAACGAATTACACATTGAACAAAAAAATCCCATTTCAAATCGGACAGTCTACAATCCATTTGTGTTGTCCTTGCAGACCTCAATAGGGACTACCGCCACGACAATGACTCCTTGTTCTAATATAATATGTTTACATAATATAAATTTCATCCCAGTAACTCTACCACATGCTCTATAAAATATATATTTACAACATCCCTATGTTAACCATTTTCTACCCAACCTGTATCTTTAACCTTTATTTGAAAAATATGTACAAAACACATTTACATTACTTAGGTCATAAAATTTTATATTTAATTTTACTTAAATTAAACACTCATCATTATAACCAAACATTTAAAATTTATACATAATATTATCTCATGCCTTCCGAAGGTCAAAACCAAAGTATTACTTTTGATTATGAATGACCTACAACTTAGTTTTAAGTTTATCAACTCAACTCTACAATCATCCTTGAAATTTTTTGCAATCACTGAAGAGCATTCATATGCTCCATGGCTTTAGCATATAGATGTGAGGATCAATAGGGTAAAGGTTATGACCATCAGGTTGTGACCATCTCCTTCAAAAATGTTAGGCAAACTTATTCCATTGTTATTGTTTTCCTCTCTAAGATTATGCTCCACACTTTTTACGGTGATCATGGCAACCATAGAGTATGAAGTAGTTGAAGAAGGATATAGTTGATAGAAGTTGGAGTTCCACGTGGAAACGGAGGTGGAACTTATAGATGGGTAGCCCGGTTTATCGACATAGCGAATCTTCTGAAATTGCCTTTTGATTTTGTAACTCCTGGACATATAAATGTTATTAAAGCCACGTCGGATCGTGACAAACTCTTGTACTGCGTGTTTGGTAAGGCTGACAACCATATGACTTTTCAGCTGTTCCATCCAACTATGGCTTGCTTTAAGATGTAGAATTTTAACTCGTTGGGTAAGTAGTGTTTGATGACCCCACTTAATGCCTTTGTTGACGTAAGCTTTGCTTACTTTAGATGATATAGCTTTCCTTTTGTTGTTGAACATTCATTCCCCTTGTCTTGAAAAGACAAGTGCAAAGTAGTTTGATTCTCCAAGCAATTCAAACCATAGAGTGGGAACTCATGATTTCTGGTTGGTGAACTCTTTCTATGATAACTAGGGGTAGGGGTAGGGGTAGGTATTCATCATATGATAATTTTGTTAAAAATTATTTTTTAAACAAGACAGGATTATATTTTTATCATGTTCAATATATCATCTTGATTGGGGTGAGGAATTCAACCAATAATTTTATATCAAAGAATGTTTTAACGGAGTACTTGATCACCATTTATCCAAGACCCATGAAAAAAAAAACAAACATATTATTTAAAAAGCTATTAAATTTTATTTTATTGTTTGGTGTTTTAGTAGAACTTTTATTTTATTGGTTTTCATTTTCAAACTTTAATAAAATTTATAAATAAGATATTTGTCATTTTTTATTAAAATTGGAAAATTACTTATTTAACATTATTTATTATTGATGAAGATTATTTTATCCATCCAAATAAATATGTAAAGAATATGTTGATGTTATAGTTAAAAGAAGTTTTATGTTTCACTAAAATCAACATTTAGATTCGTTCAAACTCTAGATCCATCATATGTTGATAGGGATCAACTTGAAGTGTAAATCTTTCTTCACTTTCTTTTATATATATATATAGATATATATAAACTTAAACTTAAACTTAAACTTGATCCCACTATGCTTATAAAGATTGAGAGTTAAGATCGATGCGCATTACTTATATGTGTGTGGGACTATGTGTCAACTCCATATAGATGCATGTGTGTCACAGTACATGTTGAATATAGAAGAAGCAACAAGATATGATTTTTTTTTTTTTTTTGTATTTTCAACTACTTGAATGGGGGGAGATAGACTTGATATTGAAACATTTTAGCTAATGTAGAAATTGAAATAATTTATTTATGGCCAATATTAAAATATTTATTTTAATATCTTTTTAAATGTCACATATAAAGTCCATATGGAATAAGATTTTTTTCATTTTAATTAATT
>APFE030130953.1:0-13056 GCA_000404065.3 Pinus taeda
CTGAAAGCAAGAACACTACTCTAAATCCTCTATTGAATCTAAAGCAATGCAAAAATTAAGTGACAAATCACACTACTTAATTCTCCCTTAACATTCTGCCTTTAGCTAAATTGATCATGTGAAAAAGAGTTAGGAGTGAATTAGCAATATGAGTCTAAAAACTAATAAATCAAGCTGCAGTTAGATAATGTTTTGGTCCCATAAAATTTAGTGAATTATGATAAACAGAACCATTAAGAGATTAGCAACTTGACACAACTTGATAAAGTAAACCAAGTAAAGAAACTAGTTAAGTAAGTAACTAATGAAAATCACAGTAAAAAGTCAGCAGTTGAGATAAGACAACTTCAGATGCCACTAGTACTGAAAAGAAGTAAAAGCACATTGTCCTGGGCTCCTAATCAAAGCTGTAAAAACACACTGATCAGTCATGAAAAGTACAGAAATGTAAAGTAGCATAATTCAAAACTGTACATTAATATACATGATCAATTAAAGAAAAATAAATGCAGGAAAGTAAATTCAGAGGCTATTGTACAATGGTTGTAGCAGACAGGGGCCCTCCATCCACTTCAACCAATTAAAAGATCAGCTACGCGGATAGAAACAGAACTGTCTTCTTTGAATTAAATCAACTCATAATAAAACACAGTGGAGAGCGTAAACGCTTTATAAAAGAGTCTTTAAACAAATTTTACAGTAGCAAAGATTAACTTCCCAAAAGCTAACTAATCATCGTATAGAAACGCTTTATTTATAGCAAGAACATCAACTGTTCTATGCGTAAACTAAGCTAACTAACAGCTAGGAAAAAGACACGTTCAGCAGCACTGTGCACAGATCTAGGGAATGGTCATCATGGTTTAATAAATCCGTTGTTGGATTCTTGTCCCCTGCAGTCTTCGTGGCTAAAGAAGAGGTCAGCTGTGACTTACGTGCTCCAACTGAACACGCAGAGCCGTGCCACCGTTTGCAACCTTGCCGTTTGACCAAAGCTACCTCCACGTTGACCAGGGGTGTAGATGGCCAGTTTGGCTGAGCTGATAGCACACGCACCATGTACACAGTCATACAAACTTGCCCATGTGGCTCTTTTCTCTGGAGGACACCTGGATCATAGCAAACAAGAAAATGGCTGCAGAATCTGGGATCGGCTGCGGAATCTGAGACCGGCTGCGGAAATCCTGTATTAGCTGTGGAATTGTAGCACTTGAATCAAAAATCTAAACCAACAGTCAATCATTAACATAATTAGCAAATCATGTTAAAAAGTCCTATAATGCAATGAATTGAACAAGTTGATGAAGGAAATGATAACAAAAGAAGGAAATGAGTAGGAAAAAACTGTTGGGAGGATGGGTAAATGAGTGCAGTTTTGAGGCTCAACACTTGGTTTCAATATGATCCTCTATTGGATGGCTGCACCCATGCCTTGGATCCATTTACATGATCATTCTCTGGATGGTTGCATCCATACCAGGATTCATGTATCATTTGTCAGAGTTTTTAGTGATGAATATGTATCTATGCTTGTTTACAGGTTTTCCAATGACGAACTATGGTTCCCCGCATCTACTTGTAAAGCATTTCACCCCTCACTCTAGTTCAACCTTCACGCTTTAGGGTGCATCTGTTACACAACATTTTGTCACTGTCCCTGTACTCTCTGTTCCATGATCTTGGAGGACCTCTACAATGAACCCTACATGATTTCCCATCATGAAAAAACACCCATTATGTCCCTCTTCATGAGCATAATGTTTCCCTTTTGCATCGTTTCCCAAGAATCTTCCTTTTACCCCAATTTACAAGATCGACACTAATGATCAGTTTCCTCCTCGCGTCGATTTTCAGAGATTAAAACCAAGACTAGCGCTGTATGGTGCTACTGAGCCTTTTCTCAATTGCATCAATCCCCTTTTGGCAATTTTTTTAAATATGGAGTCGAAGCTTCCAAGTTTAGAAGCTTTGTAACGGAAGCCTCGTAAATGGTTGGGCTGGATGGAGACGAGGAAGTCAGTTTGGGCTTCCTTCCCCTATTAGGATGGAAAAGAGATAAAGCCTTCTCCCATGATAAGAGGAACCATCTCCCCTTTATCCAAGCTATATAAACCCCTCCTTTCACAAGCTTCACTAGTTTTAGTTTTTGGATCTTTAATAATCAACAAGACATGTATAGCTTGTAGCTCTCTAGTTTATGTTTGAGGGAGACTAGTGTGTTTAGTTTTGTTTGAGAATAAAAGGAAGAGGCCTTAAAACTTCCATTTTTAGGGCTATCCATGAGATGCTAACACAAGCGTGGGAACCTGGATATGTCGAAGGAGACCAACAACATCAAGGCATTGGTTGTAATCTCTGTCTGAACTTATATGAATACAACTATTGATTGATTTCCTACATTGAAGTGTTATCTTACATTTGATGGCTTAATGTTCCTTGACCTATTAAGTTGGTTGAATGCAATTTGTATGCTATCACATGAGTGTGTTCTTTTCGCTCAAATTTCAATAGGTCTAGTGCAGTCCATTAAGACAATGTCTACGCTATGTTCAACCCATGTACACAATTAGTGTGCATGTTCATTTAAAATCTCTCATTCTTTCAGTTGTGTTTGTACTTTTATTTTGATGAGTTTTTCAAATTGTCGCTTTTGCACACCTTCTATTTCGCAAGTGTCATTTTCATGTTTTTGACAGTCACTTTTTCTTTTCTTCACTTTAGTTAGTGTCATTCTCATGTTATCTTTTCTCTGGCATGTGTCGCTCTCACTGTCATTCACATATTTCAAGTGTCGTTCGCACTTTTCTTTCCATATCACATGTGTCATCTTCCGGCATGGGAAGTTTCGTTCATTGCGTAAAGTGGAGTTTTGGTTTGTCTCAAGGGGTAATATTTGTGATAATGGGTTATTCTTATCATGTAAACATTCGCACTCATTCCAAAATTTTTAAGCATTCCGCACAAGTGTCGTCATTGTCATTGCAAAGTGTTTCTTTAGTGTCACACTTGGTTGGAGTCATTGCAAATTTGTTGCGTTGAGGAAGGCATGTTTTTCATATGTTCTGAGTGTTCGTTTTCGTGTCATCAAGTGATCTAAGTGTGTGATCATGCTCATAGTATCTCTTTTACCTATCTTTATCTCATTGATCCAACACTTAGTCCAACTGGGAAAACTCCCTGACCAGGCCACTCACCCTCATTATGTCCATCCAAAACTGATTTCGTAGTCTTATCCCTTAAGAAAAACCTTTGTCCCTTGGAATTGCACAATGCAGAGTCTTTGCCTTCCAGAACTGTGCACTACATAATATTAGTGCTCAAGCCCAACCCCTAAGCTCTAGAATTGTGCAATATTTCTCCTCAACCCCAACTAAACTTTGCATTACACAGTCTTAGTCATCACGCATTAGCCTTGGGATCC
Source organism: Pinus taeda (assembly GCA_000404065.3). Taxonomy (NCBI): domain Eukaryota; kingdom Viridiplantae; phylum Streptophyta; class Pinopsida; order Pinales; family Pinaceae; genus Pinus; species Pinus taeda. The sequence continues at coordinate 3,422 of APFE030130953.1, forward strand.
TGAACTGCTCAATTATGTAATCACTTGACCTACTTAGCTCCAAGAATTGTGTAGTGGGAAAACTCAAGGCTCAAGCCTCTAGCTTAAGCCCTGGAATCCCTTAACTATGAAATCCCTCTACCCATGCCTCCTTGAACTGTGCATTACACAGTCTCAATGCTCAAGCCTCCAAACCGAGTCATTGATTCCCTCAACTGCACAATGCCTTAGCCTATGTCCTTCCATAACTGTGTAGTGGGAATCTTCAAGCCTGAAGCCTCTGCCTTGAGATCTTAAATCCCTCAACTATGCAATCTCTTGAAACTGGTCATCTTGAACCACACATTGCACACTCTCAAGCCTCAATCATAGACCTTGGCCTATGGAACTAGGCAATCCCCTTAGCCAGTCACTCAACGAGTCACCTCTTCCGGCCCTAACAGGTGAGTTGATGAAATATGTTAGAATAAGTGTTTTCCAGACTGATGTTAGCTTGTCAGGAATGGTTTTCAGTTGATGGGACTCTGCCTTATGATGATAGGATGATGATGGAGGAAAAGGAGAGGAGGAGCATGCTAGAAAACACATATGGAGGTAAAGATATAATATTATCATCAAGCGAGAATACCAAGGAACATCATATTACAACAAAAGATCAAATATCAGGACCGCATGAAGGTTCTATCATATTCACAACCCTTTGGAGGGTGGATACGAAGAACAAAGCATATCTCTCATGGATATGAAGAATCACACATCTCTTATTGAAGACAAAGTAGCAACAAAGAGTAGCTTAACATTTCCATGTCATCATGCAATCCATGTCATCAGTGTCATCTCATGTCACGAGTCATCATGTGCCACATCATTTATGGATTATGTAAATTCTATATTGGAAAATGTAATGTAAAGTGGAAGTCCAAGTGTCATCCATGTAATGTGAAAAGTCATGTGGAAACTGAAAGGTCATAGAGAAGTCAAACCGTCATGAGGGTAGTCCAAGAGTTACATGGGAGGTGAATGACCACCCCATTTGTTATATATACACCCTCATTTTACATGCAAAGTAATTTTCACCTTGGATCTTCCTACTAGACATTAGAAAGGAAGATAGTTGTTTTGCAGGAGCAAGTGACTACTCTAATGCTCCACTATTGGGGCTAGAGGTGTTTGTTGTCTTGATGTATCTTGGAACTTTTACTTAATTCAGAAGCTCATTAAGCCAACACACTTTCATGCATATGTCATGAATATTGTAAGACTATTATTTGAAAGTTTGTGATGTATATTGTTTCTCGTATGTACTAAGAAAATTGAACTATTTTTGGTGGCTTTGGTACCTATCTTGTTAAAAGTATGTTTTATTTTCCTTAACAATCATTTCTTTATAAGCTATTTCATTGGTTGATCAATGATTCATTCTTGTGTATGTGCTCATGTGTCTTTTCTATATTATTAATATTAATTTCCTTTAAAGGGCCCACTTTTCTCTCCCATTTCGATAGAAGGACCTCGATACTTTCCGTAGCTAAATATTTCACAAGGCATATTCACTTTCTTATCCAAAGATGATTGTGTATTACTCTCTTGTGTTGAACTATGTAGCTGTTGTAGCAGCTACAACAACCCTCCAAAAATTTGGCTCGCATTCAACTTTGAGAGCCTACCTTGGATCATCCAATCAATCGTTCCTTGGTCACTTGTTGGTAAGGTGATGATCTCAAGCTCCCCTCCTTGATCTTAAGAGTTGTCCATGTTCTCATCTTTATGCAGCATGTGTCATCTTGGACATACAAATTGTTGTTTGTCATACAAAGGGGATGTTTTTTTTGCTTCAAGAGAAAGCATGCAAGCATGAGTTTTTATCATCTCATAGACATGTTTCGCACTCACTTCATGCACTCTTGCCACAAAAGTTGCTTCACCAAGCAGAGTATGTTTTATTCATTCTGGATGGTCTACGTTGTAACACTAAGTGTTCATGTGTGATAATAGTCGAGTTGTTAGGCCCCTATACTACTAGTGTAACCCCTTATTATTATTAGTACAACCCCCTTATTATATTGTTGTACCCATGTAGTGCCCATATTGTTATTATTGTGCCCCATAGAATCCCACTATTGTTATTATTGTGGCCTTACATTGTTATTGTTATGTCAATTCTCATTATATTATGACCCCTTAGACTCCTATATATAGATATGAGCTCTTGTCATTTGTATCATCCAAGAATTGTTCATTTGTGTAATGTAAAGGAGGTTGCCCCCTCGAAGAGGCTGAATTCTAAGGCATTGATATCTCTTTTCCATCTTTTGGTGAGCTGGTTTCATAATATTTGGTATTAGAGCTTTGGATTCTAGGGTTTTCACTGCTCTAAATAAGTCATTGTGGAATTTTCACTATATTTTTTTTTCTACGACGTTTTAGACACTAAAAAAAACCCCATTTGGGTTGAAATCGTTCTGAACCTCGGATCTAAATTTCAGAGATTTTCGTGCTATATTTGTGGAGATATGATCTGAGGAAGTTGGCCTTTTTGTAGACTCCCGAATTACATTCCAAACAGGTGACCTAGGGAAAATACTCATAACTTTTGTTTTGAGCATCAGATTGAAATTTCCTAAGAAGTTATGGAGAGAGGACAGACTATAGTTTCCTATGTATATTTTTTAGATCCTAAGGTCAAAACAATGACACGTGCCACTTCATACAAGTTCGCTATTCTAAAAAGGTATATAATCAGGTCATCTTGGGAGATTGTGCATAACTCTCTTTTGGGGAATCTAAATTCGATTAGGCTAGTGGCATTGGAAAGAGGACACAGAGGACTACTACAGGATGCAATTTTAGAACTTAAAGATCTGAAAGTACATAGTTACAGTCGTTTCAATATCGAGCTCCCAAAATCAAGAAAAAGGGAGATGAGGAAGTTTGATTGCAAGGATCCAGTAAATTGGATACTACAGATGGAGAAATATTTGATCTACATGGTGTACCACTATTACAAAAGGTATGTATTGCATCTTCATATTTAGAAAAATATCAATTTTTATGGTATAAAAGGCTTTGTTCTCGTAAGTAGCTTGTTACGTGGTCAATTTTCACGGAGGAAATTATAGCACATTATGAGAATACAAAGAGAAACACTTTCTTTAGAGAAACACCACAAAAATTGGAAGAAAAAAGAGAAAAAGGGCTTTGTTACAAAGTGGAAAGAAAAATTATGGAAACAAGGAATTCTACCCCTCACAACTATAAATATGGAAGTGTTGTTTCTCCTAGGCTTCCACAACCTACAAGGGTTACACCACAACAATTGGAAGAAAAAAGAGAAAAAGGGCTTTGTTACAATTGTGATAGAAAATGCACTAAAGGTCATAAGTGTGCTAGAAAAAATTATTTTACATAGTTATGAAAGGAGGAAAAAAAATGATCAAGAAACATCTCAAAAGGAAGAAGGATATATGCCAGGACCCAACCCTAGAGAAAGAAGAAATGAATCCGACCATATCTTGTAAAGCATTGGCAAGAATTACCACTCCTCAAACTCTCAAGATATAAGGACATATCAAGAAGAATAAGGTTAAAGAATTGAAAGATCACATCAAGAAAGAAGAAATGAATCCAACCATATCTTGTAATGCATTGGCCAGAATTACCAGTCCTCAAACTATCCAGATAGAAGGGCATATCAAGAAAAAAATGTTCAAGAAGTGAAAGATCACATCGAACATCAAGAAATGAATTTGACCATATTGTGTAAAGCATTGGAAGAAATTACCACTCCTCAAACTCTTAAGATAGAAGGACATATCAAGAAGAAAAAGGTTCAAGTAGCGAAATTTCACATCAAGCATCAACAACAAGTTCTCCGACTTTTAAAGGATAACACCACTTTGGTGCAAAATCGAATGAAACAACAGTTTGATGAACATCATAGTGAATTTTTTTTTGATGTAGGTGATTGGGTATTTTTACTGCTACATCTCAAGCAAGCTATTTATGAATAGGAAATGTTGGCAATACCACATGCACTTAAGAAATGGAAACCTTACTGAATGGGAACACACTTCAAAGTAAAAATGGATCATGATAGTCTTAAATACTTTTTAGAACAACTATTATCTTTAGAAGAACAAAAAAAAATGGGTCAAAAATATGTTGGGTTATGACTTTGACATCACATATAGAAAAGGGAAGAATTTTTTTGTTACAGATGCACTCTCAAGAAAGGATGAGGATGTGGAAGCATTGTTTTGTGTTATTTCTATTATCGAACCAGATTGGATAAACGAAGCAAGGGATGAATGGAAGAAGGGCAAAGAAGTGTGGCCACTCATTCAAAAGTTAAAGAATTTTCCAATTCAAACAATATTCCCAGAATTTGAAGAGGAAGGAAAAATCATATTGGAACCTAGAGCAGTCATAGAAACAAGAACCTGACAGCTACGAAATCGATCAATTTCAGATTATCTCATCAAAGGGAAGAACTTACCCATTGAATATTCCACATGGGAGCACAAGAATTTTATATAGAAGCATCAAGAACTACTCAAGCGTTGAGAACAACAATTTTTGAAGGAGAGGGGCATGTTAGGCCCCTATACTACTAGTGTAACCCCTTATTGTTATTAGTACAACCCCCTTATTATATTTTTGTACCCATGTAGTTCCCATATTGTTATGATTGTGCCCCATAGAAGCCCACTATTGTTATTATTGTGGCCTTACATTATTATTTTTATGTTGACTCTCATTTTATTATGACCCCTTAAACTCCTATATATAGAAATGAGGTCTTGTCTTTTGTATCATCCAATAATTGCTCATTTGTGTAATGTAAAGGAGGTTTCCCCCTCGAAGAGGCTAAATTCTAAGGCGTTGATATATCTTTTCCATCTTTTGGTGAGCCGGTTTCATAACATGAGTCCTATCACTATTTACGTCTGTGTCACTGATCTCACACTTAGCCATTTCCAAAGAAACCTAGCCTCATCCAGCTTCCCGGTACTGTGCACTTTGCTTCTACAACCCTCATAATATTGCCTACTAGAAATGCATTGTGCATAGAGATCCCAGCCTCCCTTGGCATCTAAAACTGCACAATGGTTTCCTCTAGTGTCCTTCCCCCAACCGGAACCCATTGTCTCTAGAATCTGCACATTATTCTCCCACAACTGCTAAGTCTGCTTTGCAACCTGAAATGATGCAGATGTGTTCTCCTGGAACCCATCCCGCAGTAGTGCCTTGCATCTGGAAATTGTGCGGTATTACCTCTTAGCTACCCAGGCTCCACTGCACTTAGAGACTACGTAGAGGTGTCCTCCTAAGACCCCATGCCATAGCAGTGTCCTATGCCTCAAAACTACACAGTGTTGTCCAAGTTTCCCTATCTATCTTGCATTTAGAAACTTCAAAGATGGGCCTCCCATGGCCTCATCCCGACAATGGTTATTGTTTGCTGAAACTACACTGATCTGTCTCTCAGTGAATACAGGAAAAGGTGACATGCTAAGATCACTCCCAAGTAGTTGAGGAGAAGGACCAAGATACTAATTGATGGTAAAAGATCAGGACCACGTGCAAACTCCAGCAGATGCATGATCATCGCAAGGGAAAATATGGTAAGTAAATAACACCTTTCGAAGTACAACTCTTAGTTGAGTTTGTAGGACTGCTCGTCATTGTCATATCATCCTATCTTCAGTAACATGCATGTGTGAAAACACAAAAAGGTCATTTCATGTATTTCCTCTACATGTCTTGCTTCCTTTTCACTTGTTCGACGAATTGTCGTCTTCAACATGTTGATTTATATGCCATTCTTGCAACAATGTTTTGGTGGTGTTGAAGGTTTGTCTTTGTGTGGATGTGCCATGTTCACTATGCAAACTTCTATTGCACTCAGACACGAAGTTGTAAAAAACATCACGCAAATGTTGTCAATGGTCGTTCAATGATCTATCTCAGGTGTCTCATTTGTTACTCTTAACCTTTAGACAGTGACATTGCGACATGTTTCCTTGCTTGTTTGAGGTGTCTTGTCATCAAGTCATATTGAGTGTGTGTTCATAAGGTCATGTATACATGATTTCACTCGCTCATACACACAACTATTTTTCTGAAAATCTATCGAACGAACCGCCCTCCATCAGCCAAGCCTCCACTAAGCTGCATTGCGTAGTCTCAGCCCTCAATGACGAAGCACTCTTACCTAGAACTATGCATAGTTTGAGGCTTACTCCAGGCGGTTTGCATTGCGCAATTCTGGAATCAACCAGGCTAACTGTCACCCAGAACAGTGCAAAAGTTTCTGAAGAAGCCATCTTAGTTTGCGCTCCCCACAAGCCTATCCATCAAGCCTCCCGCTGGTCAACCAAAGAATTTGACTTGAGCAGTGACCGAGGTCTGCACTCATCTCCAAAACTTCGTAGAAGTTTTCCAACCTGCCTGCTTGTATTTCCTTAAGAAACTACACAGACATGAGGGAAATACACCCCCTTCCTGTCACTGTAACGTCCTGGGAAATTGTGTAGTTTTTCCAGGTAGTCCCCCCGTTGTCTTGCTCTCCACTCCTCCTGAAAACTAAGCATTTTTCATTGACAGTCCACCTACTTCCTGACACCTCGCTCAACTTGGAAACTGCGCATCCATGTCTAGATTTAATGCCTCCCATAACTGTGCAATTCCGACAAGCAAGTTCCTGTAGCCCAATTCCGACCTCCTCTGGAAAACTATGCAATTTTCACTACTAGTTCATCTTTCTAGCCGCGGTGCCTTCCCCAGAAAAACTACACAATTCTGCCTCCTAGTTGAGCCATATCCCAAATATGTCACTGATCTTCTGAACTACTCACCCTAGCCTCTTGGTGACCTCTGCGAAATTTTTCTCGAAAGTGTCTTAGAGCCTTGCATTTCGACCTAACATGTGCTCTATGTTATTTCAGGGCCTTTTCCTTTCTCCCAGACACCTGCACCTAGAAATGAAAGAAAATGCATCATGGTAGACTAGGGGATTTCTGGATTTGATGTTTTCTCATGATGAGTGATTGCATAAATAGGTACATGGATGAGACATGGCACGTTGACAAAAAAGATGAACAAGGAGCACATACTAGAAGACTTGCTCACGGTATGATGAACAAATGAAGCATACCAAGGAGCAAGCAAAGGAAACACATGCACATGCATGAACCGTCAAGCGAACATCCAGACCATTGAAGTCTCTACGCACTTTTCCATGTTGAGGTGAAGCTATGGTACACCACGAGCACACTCATCACTCAGCAACATAACAAATCGACATGAGAAACATAGCCAACATGTGCATACCAGAAGTGTCCTGTCAATTTGTGTCATAAGTCACCTTGGCCACATCACTACTTCGGGTCATACTTGTGTAATCAATGTAATGTAATGTGGAAGTCCAAGAAACCCACAGATGAATTTAAAGATTCATGTAAGTCGAATAGTCATGTAAGTCGAACAGTCATGAGGGAAGTCAAAGAGTCACAAGGGTCAAGTTCACGCTTGGCTATATATACCCCTCGTAATATTTTCTTTCAGGAGCAAGCAATGGCTCCAATGCGCCACTACTAGGGCTAGTGATGTATGGTGTATTAATGTGTCTTGGAAATTTCGCTTAATTCAGAAGCTTGTCACAGGCCAACACGTTTTCACACATGTATCGTATTTGTTTGTAAGACTATTCTTTGGATGCCTGTAATGCATGTTGCTTTAACTTGTACTAAGATAGTTGAACTATTTCAGTTGTTTTAGTGCATATGTTGCTGGAAATGTGTTGTATCAGTTGTTATCATTGTCTCAGTCGTGTGGACTACTCCTCTGGACACTAGACAAACTCATTATCACAAAAATTTATAATGATTGTCACATGCGTGTGGACTATTCCATTAGGTGTCTTACGTGCTATCTATTCACTTTGTGTTTGTGACTGCCACATCTGTGTGGACTACTCTATTCGAAGTTGCACATGTCGTGTTGTGTTGTGTGTCTCTACTTGAGTTGTGACTATTCCCTTTTGACTTGAGACTCACTCTCACCGTCTCCCTCTGTAGTAAAAGAAGTTAGACACAACTTACACTAAGCACTCACTAAGCACATGAACCTCGTTGTTTGAAGGCTAAGTATACCACTCTCATGTGTTGACAAGAAAGAGCTAAGGCATATCTTTAAGATAATGGCAATTGGGACCTCATACGGTATGGGACTCCTAAACCAAATAGTTTGAGGTTTAGTTGGGACTTCATACCATGGATATCCCCTGAATATTGGTGGTTCCAACACAATCAACATTTCTAGCACTAGAAGGAGGGCCAGATTACAAGCCGAGTCCTCAAAGTCTATTTTGAATCTTCCCACATCTATCATGTCTTATGTTACACTTCGTCCTCCGAGATGTATGTCTTATGACTTTGAAATCCCAGAGGATTTCTGGAATGACTTGTCACAACACACATATGAAGGTTAAGGCAGAACAAATTTGCAGAGGCATAGTTTTTCCTTTGCTAATATATGTAACAACCTCGAAACCCATGAGAATTACATAATCTGTACGCTCTTTGCATTCACGCTTCGTGGGCACCCATTGTAATGTATTTTCACTCTGCCCGGAAAATCTATTCACTCATTTGGTGATTTTGTTAGAGATTTATTTGATGCTTTCCATAAGTTTGACCTTCAAGTAATTAATAAAAAAAATCTCAAATTATGGAAAGCACCTGATGAATCTGTTGAAAAAGTTCACATACGCTTTTGTAATCTTGCATATCGATTTCCTGAAGATGAAATTGATTGGAAATTCCTCGATGGAAGATTTAAGTATCTTCTTTACATATCCGAAAATCCGCAATTCTTAGAATCATTCGAATAACTCCCAGCACACCTCAGTGTTAGAGCTGCTAAATATAAGACAGAAAAGGTCGTTGTCTCAAGTGATTGTCCATCCTATTCTCATCAAACAGCTCTATCTCTGTGGTGTGAGGTGGTAGAAGGTGCACACACATCTTTTCAACTGTCACATACTCTTATCCCACCTGCTCTTGATATGTGCATAAATTTGGCTGGAAAGCATGCTAGTTGTCACGTGGACTCATTCCCTCAACCTCCATCCCCACATTCCATTGATCCTTTGAATTTTATTGTGTTCTCTTCTCCCATCCTGGACTCCACATCTTGTGTTCACGAAGATCAAGTTGTTGGAGTTGGTGTTGGGAAGCCAACCTACGCTATCATTCATGATGAGTGTGTGCAGGAATCTGAAGAAGAACCCATGGTGAAGCATGACTAATTTCCATGTGTGCCTCATGCGATCTATCCTGATGTAGGAATTTACAAGGTAAGTTCCTCAGACAGAACACCAAAAGGACACCGCTCACAAACAGATCACAGATCAATACACCAGTATTTTGACGTGGTTAAAACCCTCAGAGAGGGAACAGTCCACGGCCTGCGCCAACGTGGTTACTACAGGCAATTTATTAATAAAAGAATGAAAATTTACATAAGCTTCTCTCATTCACGGTGAACCTACAAATGACCCTCTCCATGCGCTTTAAATAGAATTCATGGACCAATCGGGTGTCAAGCCACAGATCAAGTGTCAGTAATACCGAGGAGAGAATGAACCGTCGGAT
>APFE030130953.1:16301-51285 GCA_000404065.3 Pinus taeda
ATGTCTATCAGTCTTCCTCCATTTGTTTTTATTGGTCTTATCATTTTGCTGAAATGATCTTTCATTTTGAGGCTGAGTTTGCTTAGGACGCTTATTTGGTTTAGGACCATTCTTTTTAGGATATGACTTCTTAGGATTCTTTTAATTTGGTTGCTGCTGGGCGGCTAACGCTTTCTTGGAAGAGTTTCCAAGATTTAGAAGACCAAGGTGTAAGAGTTTTTCTTGTTCTCTTATTAAAGAATCACAAAAAGAGTCAAAGGAAGGGGCCTTGTAGTCTTTTCCTTGACAAATGAAAGTTTCCCTTGTAGAATGGAAGGTGGAAACAAATACAGAGTAGGCTGGTCCCAACTTAGTAAGGATGGAATAAATAAGGTTACTATCTTCTTTCTTAACCTTAACACCTTCCAAGGGATATCTAAGGGTCTTGAATTTGGACAAGAAATCTTCAATGCAAGAAAAATTATTAGGATCCAATGTAAGCAACTCATTTTCAAGTTGATGGGCTCTAATTTCATTTTTAATCCCAAAACCTTTAGTGATTTGTTCCAATGCTTCATGAGGAGTCTCAAGTTCTGCAATATGGAATCTAAGATCAGGGGAAATAGACATCCCTATCAAACCACGTGCTTGATCTTGTCTATTTTCCCATTTTGCAACCTTGTCTTCATCTTTTGGTTTCTTCTCTTGGCCCGTGGCTATTCTGTAGAGACCTTTACTTTTAAGTAAATCTTCCATGTAGGATACCCATTGGAAGTAGTTAGTGCTGTCAAGAATGACTTGGCATGGACTTTCCATTTTTTTTAAAAACTGAAGCTGAATATGTTGAAAGTAAGTGTTCCAGTGGATAGATCTTGAAAAGTTAGGCTGTTTTAAAAAAAACGGCTCTGAAAAAGGCTTCCGAATGAATAAGTTATGGCTTTTTGAAAAAAAATTGTTGAAGTCGCCGACAAAGTGCGCGAATGTGCGGGAATGAAAAAAAACGCCCCACAAAATGGAGATTTGAACCCAAGACCTCTACTCTCTTAAAATAACTTTGAACCAATTGAGCTATACAAAAAATTTGAGAGAGAGAGAGAGAGGGGGGGGGCCTTGGGTTGCGTGCTTGCCTTGAGAAAGCTCTTTTTTCCTACAAAACAAAAACACAAAACCCAACACGAATATGCAAAGAAAAACGAACATTACGGATCGAAGTTAGCTTTAGCCGGAAACTAAATATTTTTCTCAATGTTTCTGATTTTCCAAGATCACACTAAGGTGCAGGGAAAAGAGCATACGCATGAGAGAAAAAACTTCGTTTCTGTTTTTGATTTGCCCAGATCGCACAGAGTCGCACGGCAAAGAGCATACGTAGAAATGAAAGGTATAGATCCGGTAATAAAAAAGGCTAAATAAACAAAAATCGAAATAACCAGAGAGAAAATAATAGTAAACTGCAGATAAACATTGTATACCTCCAGATCTTAAAAATGACGCAGATAGGGCTACCGGAAACCTTTTCGCGTGAAACGAAAGGGGTTCCCCACTGGAACAGATGCTCCGAACACAACAAAGTAGTCCTCTCGGCCCGAAAGCAGTCAGAAACAGTAGATCTAGGAAACGAAAGCCGCATGCAGTTCTACCGGCTTCAGATTTGGATCGCCAATGGACGCGGCCCTCAACCTAGCTCTGATACCATGTAGGAATTTACAGGGTAAGTTCCTCAGACAAAACACCAAAAGGACACTGCTCACAAACAGATCACAGATCAATACACCAGTATTTTGACGTGGTTAAACCCTCAGAGAGGGAAACAGTTCCACGGCCTGCCGCCAACGTGGCTACTACAGGAAATTTATTAATAAAAGAATGAAAATTTACATAAGCTTCTCTCATGCACGGTGAACCTACAAATGACCCTCTATGCGCTTTAAATATAATTCATGGACCAATCGGGTGTCAAGCCACGGATCAAGTGTCGGTAATACCAAGGAGAGAATGAACCGTCGGATCACTACATATCGTGACCGTCAGATTGTAAGTAACAAAATGTACAAAGGTAAAGAAACACACGTTACCTAACTCTATACCTAACTCTATACTAGACCAAGTTGAACTTAACTATTTCCTATGTGTCGGAATATCCTAACACCTGACATCTCTTGCTGATTCTACCACTTTTGATTTTCCCTACAAAAACTCATCTTCGGATGTTTCTACTTCCGATCATTCACAAGACACACCAGATGTTAGCCTATCATTACATTGTGGAGAGGACACATCTTCTTCTGAAAATCCATCCCATCTGTCATTCCTAAAAAGACATAGGGTTAACATCCTTGTTTCTCATCAACCCCTCTTCATGATTCATCAAATCATGAGGATTTCGATGAACATCTTGAATTTTCTGATCATGATTGTCGTGATCTCTATAATTCTTCATTTGATCACAATGTTGATTCAATCATTGTTAATTTTTCTAAGTCATTGGCCTCTGACAATCTATTTATTGACAAAGTGGAAACCCCGTAGGCTATCGAGGTACTTCAACCTAAGATGATAATTATGTTAGGCCCTCATTTCTTGAGGTTAGTTCCACTTCCGATCAGAAAATTTTTGAAACACCCAAGGCTCTTTATCACTCTCTTCTTTGCACTGAAGATAAATCTAATATGTAGAGTTTACTTCCTCCACTTGAATCTCATGATCCCATCTTTCATTACTTAGAGGAATCTTACATAATGAGCACGCTTGCAAATCATAAGTTGTTTGTCTTTCTCATGTTTTCTCATATGTCATAGTCTAAAGAGTGTATATGTTTATTGTCTGCACGTAGTATGTCACAACACCATGGTACGTCTACAAAATATTTGTTTTGTGCATTCACTTTTTTCTTTTCTATGGATTCTTTAGGACTGAGAGCGTGTTGGTCTTCCTTGTTCCATCTTTCTTTTTCACTAGTTTACAGGTATATCTTTCTTGTTTACCATGCCTTCGCCAACATGGGCTAGCCAATGCACTGATGGCTCCATTGGAAATATCACTCCACGTGAGTAGGCCCATGCATTGTTTAGCGTAGGAGTAAGTGTAGTCTTTTTTTGCTTGCTTTGATTTTATTTCTTGTTTGCAAGTTTGTTTGCTTGCTGACTTATTTTGGTTTTCTTGATTTCTTGTTTTTCTTACTCTTTTTTATTTCTCTTTACTTATATTGTTGCTTTTTTCTTTCTTTTCTTGCTCGTGTCCATAGGCCAGCTTACATGAAACTGTGTTTGGCTCTCGAGACAAGCCGAGAAAATATAAGAGGACTTGTACATCTATCAACATCTGGTTAGTTGTTGTCCTCTCTCTTCATGAAGAGCTTGTTATCTTCAGTTGATGATGCCTTGATGGAATATAAGTTATGTTCAGAGTGAGCCTTTGTGAAAACACAATGCTTGCACTATTAACTAGTACCACCTACTCTAATTGGGTCTTTTGGGTTAGCCCTTGTCAGCTCAGTCAAGTAGAGTAAGGTGAGGGGGGAAACCTTAACAAGTATGTTAGAGGTATATATAACATACTTCTCTGAAGGAAAAACCTCTTCTTCTCTCAGTAATTCAAGATCCATCTTCCACCTTTGAAATAAATAAGTGCCTATGCACAGTTCTTGAAAAAATGAAAACAATGAAAAAAATGAAAAATGAATAAGGAGAAAGAAGAGAAAGGCTTCTTGCGTAGAGAGGTGATACAAGTAACTTTGTCAGGGTACTGACTAGGCTTGCTGGTAGCAGAGCGATGTTTATGTTTCCACATGAATCTGTCGGGGTACTGTCCAAGTCTGCTGGTAGCGGAGCAACATAAGAAATGAAAATTAAACTATGGCAGTTATATTACTTGTGCATCAAATACCCCTCATCCCCAATCGAAACAACTAAGTTGACTTGGCTAGGAATGTGTGCTGATTGATCAAGAGAATGGTAGGGACTACATCTTTCACACAAGCTAGCGCGGAAGTCATCACGATCAAAGAAACGAACAATACTTCCAGAAGGGTTAGACACACTTTTCACAAAACAATGTCCATATAGAGAGTTGGAGTTCTACTAGTGTGTCACCAATTTTGTAGTAGCTACAACCACCCTCCAAAATTTTGGCTCGCATGCAAATTTCAGAGCCTACCTTGGATCCTGCGATCAATCATTCCTTGGTAAGTTGATGATCTCAAGCTCCCCTCCTTAATCTTAAGAGTTTTCCATGTTCTCATCTTTATGCAGCATGTGTCAGATTGGACATACAGATTGTTGTTTTTCATGCAAAGGGGATTTTGTTTTGCTTTAAGGGAAAGCATGCATGCATGAGTTGTTATCATCTCATACACATGTTTCACACTCACTTCAGCACTCTTGTGACGAAGGTTGTTGCATCAATCAGAGTATGTTTTATTAATTCTGGATGGTGTATGTTGTATCACTAAGTGTTCGTGTCTAATCACAGTTGAGTCCTACCACTGTTTACATTTGTGTCACTGGTATCACACTTAGCCATTTCCTGAGAAACCTAGCCTCATCTAGCTTCCCAGAATTGTGCACTTTGCTTCTGCAACCCTCAAGCTTTCTCCCTTTCCTGTTAGAAATGTGTAGTGTGTAGAGACCCCAGCCTCCCTTGACATCCAAAACTGTGCAGTGGTTTCCTCTAGTGTCCTTCCCCCAGCCGGAACCCACTATCTCCAGAAATTGTGCAATATTCTCCCTCGGCTACTCAGCCTACCTTGCAACCTGAAACTATGCAGATGTGTCCTCTTGGAACCCATCCCGTAGCAGTGCCTTGCATCCATAAACTTGACAATATTGATTCTCAGCTTCCCAGGTTGTAGTGCACTTAGAAACTATGCAGAGGTGTCCTCCTAGGACCCCATCCCATAGCAATGTCTTGTGCCTCAAAACTGTGAATTGTTTTCCAAGCTTCCTTATCTGTCTTGCATGCAGAAAATGTGCAGATGGGTCTCCCATAGCCTCATCCCGAAAACTATTATTTCCCACTGAAAATACACTAATCTATCTCTCAGTGACTACAGGAAAAGGTGACATGCTAAGATCACTCCAAAGGAGTTGAGGAGAAGGACCAAGAGACTAAGTGATGGTAAAAGATCAAGACCGCGTGCAAACTCTATCAGATGCATGATCATCTCGACGGTAAGTATGGTAAGTGAAAACACCTTTGGAACTACACCTCTTAGTTGAGTTTGCAGGGCTTCTTGTCATTTTCATATCATCTTGTCTTAAGTAACGTCATGTGTACAATCACAAAAAGGTCATTTCATACATTTCCTCTACATGTCTTACTTCCCTTTTGCTTATTTTACCAACTGCCATCTTCAGCATGTTGATTTCTATGTCATGCTTGCGACCTTGTTCTGGTGATGTTGAAGGTTTGTCTTTGTGTGTATGAGTCATATTCGCTACGTAAACATATATCACACTCACACACGAAGTTGTAAACAATGTTGCGCAAATGTCGTCACGGTTGTTCAATGATCTATCTCAAGTGTCGCACTTGTCGCTCTTAACCTTTAGACAATCACACTGAGACATGTTGTCTTGTTTGTTTAAGGTGTCTTGTCCTCGAGTCATGCTGAGTGTGTGCTAACAAGGTCATGTATACACACATCCGGTTTTCCAAAAATCTATTGACTAGGCTACCCTCCATCAGTCGGACCTCCA
The DNA here is from genome assembly GCA_000404065.3 of Pinus taeda. Taxonomy (NCBI): domain Eukaryota; kingdom Viridiplantae; phylum Streptophyta; class Pinopsida; order Pinales; family Pinaceae; genus Pinus; species Pinus taeda. The sequence continues at coordinate 21,977 of APFE030130953.1, forward strand.
CTAAGCTGCACTGCTTAGTCTTAGTCCTCCTTGACCAAGAAATGTTGCCTAGAACTACGCAAATCTTGGGGTTTCCCTCCAAGCAGTCTGCATTGTGCAATTCTGGAATCAACCCAGCTGACTATCACCCAAAACAACGTAAAATTTTCCTAAGAAGCCATCTTAGTTTGCGCTCCCCGTAAGCCTATCCATCAAGCCTCCCACTTGTCAATGGGAAAATTTAAATTGAGCAATGACCTAGAGCTGCACTCATCTCCAAAACTACGCATAATTTGCCTAGCATGCCCGCCTCCACTGCCTGAAGAAACTGCGCAGACATGAGGGACAGGAACCCGCTTCCTATAACTACACTGTCCTGAGAAATTGTGCAATTTTTCTACGCAGTCCCCCTGCTGGCCTGATCTCTACTACTCTTGAAAACTGTGCAGTTTTCATTAACAATCCACCTGTTGCATGACACCCTTCTTATCCTGAAAAATGTGCAGTCATGTCCTACTTGAATGCCTCCCAGAATTGCGCAATTTTGACCAGCACGCTCCCGTAGCCTGATCTCAACCTCCTCTTGAAAATTGCATAATTTTCATTGTCAGTGCCTCCTGCTGCCCGTGTTGCCTTCCAAATAAAAACTGCGCAATTTTTCCTCCCAGCTAAACCATATCCCATAGATGTCACTGATGTCCGTAACTTCTCATCCCAACTTCCCAGTGACCTCTACGCATTTTTTCTCGATAGTGCCCCAGAGCCTCACATCTCGACCTGACATGTGCTCTGCGTTATTTCAAAGCCTTGTCCTTTCTCCCGGTCACCTACACTCGGAAACAAAAGACAATGAATCATGGTAGACTAGGGGCTTTCTGGATTTGATGTCGTCTCGTCATGAGTGATTGCATAAAATGATACATGGATGAGACATGGCGCAACGATGAACTAAATGAACAAGGAGCATGTGCTAGAAGACCTACTTGTAGTTGGACAAACACACAAAGCATACCAAGTTGTAAGTGAAGGAGACAAATGCACATGAATGAACCATCAAGCTAACACCAATACCATTGAAGACTCCACGCACTTTTCCATGCGGAGGTGAAGCTATGGTATACCATGAGTACAATCATCAGTCAGCAACACAACAACTTGACACGAACAATACAACTAGAACGTGCATACCAACAGTGTCATGTCGAGTTGTGTCATGAGTCGCCTCGACCACATCACTACTTTGGATCATACTTGTGTAATCAATGTAATGTAACATGGAAGTCCAAGAGACCCACAAATGAAGTTAAAGAGTCAAGTAAGTCGAATAGTCATGAGGGAAGTTGAAGATTCACAAGGGTCATGTTCACCCTTGGCTATATATACCCCTCATTTGTACATGCAAAGGACTTTTCACTTTGGCTCCTCCCACATAGCCTTGAGAGTCTATAATCTTTTCTTTGAGGAGCGAGCAATGGCTCCAATGCTCCACTACTGGGGCTAGTGATATTTGGTGTATGAATGTGTCTTGGAACTTTTGCTTAATTCAGAAGCCTGTCACAAAATAGCACGTTTTCACATATATATTGTATTCGTTTGTAAGATTATTCTTTGAATGCTTGTAATGCATGTTTCTTTAACTTGTACTAAGATAGTTGAACTATTTCGATTGTTTTAGTGCATATGTTGTTGGAAATGTGTTGTATCAGTTGTTATTGCTATGTCACTCGTGTGGACTACTCTGTCAGACACTAGACAGACCCATTCTCGCAATCTTGTTATAACGATCGTCACACCCATGTGGACTACTCTATTGGGTGTCATACATGCTATGTGTTCACTTTGTGTTTGTGACTGTTGCATCCGTGTGGACTACTATGCAGGAAGTTGCTTTGCTGTGTTGTGTGTCTCTACATGAGTTGGTACTATTCCCTTTCGGCTTGAGAATCACTCTCACCCTCTCCCTCTGCAGTGAAAGAAATTAGACACAAGTTACACTAAGCACTCACCAGGCACACGAACCTCGTTGTTTTAAGACTAAGTATACCACTCTCACATGTTGACAAGCAAAAGCTAAGGCATATCTTTAAGATAATGGCAACCAAACCATCATACCGGATGGGACTCCTACACCAAACAACGTGAGGTCTAGTTGGGACTTCATAGCAGGGAGCTCCCCCGAATGTTGGTGAGTCCAACACCGTCAACAGTAGCCAAGGGAAATCTACAAAAATACATGGTTGTGAGGTGTAATTGGGACTTCACATTGGGGAGACCCTTGGTTAACGAAATTCCAACACTGTTAATAGATACCTACAATATCTAGTGAAAGTAGCCGTCTTTTAAATTGGGAAGATGTGTTGGGTTTGTATTGGTAGGGGATTAAATAATGTAATTTTTAGAGGTTTTTTTCCAATATGTAGCCAAATTATGGGTATTTTTTAGTATGCCACGAACACACATGATATGTCATAGGTTCATTGAGAGAAGCCCTCGTGAATCCCACCAATAATCCTGCTTGGTCATCCTATTTTGCGAATATCGAAGGCCATCTTCACTGTGGTCTCAAACGTCCAACATGATCAAGTGCACATGATCCTTCTCCATTAACATCCTATAATCGAGATCCCTTGGTTAATATTTTGGTTTCAGAAATTTCTTTTCTTTATATAATTAGATGCATGACCAGTTACAACTAGTAAATGATATGTAATAATTTTGTCAATCCTTACAATTGCTCAAAATTAAACTAGCTAAAACTGAATCTGCATTTTGATGATCGAAAACTATTATCCAATTACCATCCTTATACTTTTTAAATTTATGTTCTTTAAAATTTGAAATTATAATATTATGATTATAAAATGATGTAATTTAAAATTTTTCCTTTTAAATTGGGACATTACAATTCAATTCAAATGCTTTTACACAACGAATAAAATTTGTTTCGAATGTGACAGTTATCCATTCAAAGGTATTTGACACAATACTTAAAGTTTGTTTTAAAAATGACAAGTTTATGATAATTTAATGTATTCAATTAAAACACGTTTGCCTTTTCTAACACGAAATTAAAAATTGTTTTGTTTTGGAAGTGACAGTGTTTTAGAACAATAATTAAAAGTTTATTGCAGTTCCTGATAATTTGATGTATTAGGTTAAAACATTTTTGCATTATATGAACATGGGCAAATACAAAGGTTCCTTGGAGATTTCTCCCAGCTTCAATTAAGGTGAAAACCTTCTTCCGGTTATTCCAAGTACATGGTTCTGCTCATAAATCCGGGTCGTTTTGGGTTTAAAATATAGAAATCAGTCTTCTGTTCGTGCCAAGAGAGTCGCTCTTTAATGGGAAGTTCACACGATTAGTTTGACCACATGGTTATTGCGTCACTAAATGCATTTTAGCTAAGTATGAAAAATAATTTCAAACTAAAATAATATTAATAAAAATTTGTTATTATTTTTATTAATTTTTATTGAGTAATTAAAGTAAATTGGTGGTTTTTGAATTCCGACTTTATGAAAACTCACGATATTTATGTGAAATATAGTCTGTTTAAAAATTAAATTAAATAGAGAATTATGAATTGTAATTTATTTTAACTGAAAAATTTTGTAACTTCAGAAAATTGGTGTAACTAATGAGAGAGTTACAACATGTTTCCAAGGACCTTAACCCACACCGTAATTGTGCAAACAATTTTTTCACCAAACCACTCAAGGTAAGATCCTTTGACATGAATTGTAATGATTTAGTAGATGACGTTTGGTATAGAAATTTATAAGTTGTAATTTATTAGTGAATAAAATTTGGTATAGAAATGTATAAGTTCTAATAAATTAGCATGAGTAAGTTTTTTGATAGATATGATTATATTTTATTTAATGTCCTTTTAGGTTTGTTAACTCATGGTTATAATCAGTATCGGTGAAAGATCAAATTTTTTGGCATTTCTTTCTAATAGCTAAAACTTGAAAAAATATTTGCACTTCAAGAGGCTAGATTTTTCTCTGCTGTATATAGTTTTGAATGCATAAATAGATTTCATGCCTAGAAAATCTGTTTGTACACTTGGACTATGTAGACTTCACACTTTAAACTTCCAATTCCAACAAATCTACAAGTCTTTGTTGGATTTTAGACAAAATTCATGCAAACATATATTTGAGAAAAAGTCACAATGTAAAATAATGAAACTATTTAAAATGTTTTAAACCTAAGAATTTATTTATTTATTATAAAGATAACATTAAAATATATAAGTTAATATGGATATTTAAACAGTTTATTTATATTTAGAAAAAACACAATGTAAAATAATGAAACTATTTGAAATGTTTTAAACCTAATATTTTTTTAGGATGAAGATAGCCTTAAAATATATAAGTTAATATAGATATTTAATAGTTTATTTAAATTGTATGTTTAAATATTTTTAAAAATATAATTATTATACATTTTAGAATAGGGATTTCTAGATGTTAAATTTAATTATCAATAATTATTAGATAAATAATAGGGATTTAACTTCTATCTAAATTTTAGAATATTTATTGTAGTATATACAAATTGACAGTTGAATTTATATCTAAAGTAATTAGCTCTTTTTTATTTTTAATTAAATTGATCCATTAAAAATATGTCATATGAACAAGTATTATATAAAATTAAAAATTGATTCATTAAAAATATGCCATATGAACAAGTATTATATAAAATGAGTTATGGTTTTTGGAAGATATGGTATTGATAAGTCAGGATATTAAGAAAAGCTTTTCTGGTAGAAATCATATAAAAGAAATTTTTAATCAACATATTTCCAACTAACAAAATTTATTTTCCCATTAAAAATCTCTGTTATAAGGTGAAAATAAGTTTCAATTGTGTAAGTACTTTATAAATATAGGCAGACGAACCAAATTTGGTATCTAAATTTATCAATACATTCATAAGTTTATGGTTGTGTATGTTTCAAACCACTGTAATTTATTTTATGTGCCATTCACCAAATGAACAGTAGTCAGCAATTATATTGACTTGACCAGGAGACGACTGTGCCACTCCACTGACAATGATGTAATATTATCTCCATGCTACCTCCATTGTGGGTCAATTCCAATGCACATAAGCTCGACGTCAGATCCGCTGCAAAATTCAACAAAATGCCTACAAATTCCTCATTAATCGAAAGGATAAGTGCTTGGCATATCTCAAAGAGAGAAAATATACTAAATTTAAATGTTATAACTAATTAAAACTCACAGGGCCACTACGGAGACTATGAGTTTGAACAAACCAATGTATAAAGACTTTACGATAGACGGCCAGAGCTAGTTACGATCTTTCCCTAGCCATCACAAACACTTCCTCCGAGATGGCGACTCTGTTGGAAGGTATTTCCGATATCAATTCGGGCGGTGGTTTTCTGAAGAAGTTTGTTTTTTTTTGTCAACAATTACCAGAACCAGCATTAAAATTATTGTTGAATATTGGTTTTGGGTAGTTGGAATTATTTCTGGTTTTTTCTAACGGTAAGGGCTAATCAGTCTGTTATAGGGCAGTAAATGCCATGGTACATGCATGCTCTATAACAAAATAACACACAGCTTTTGGTGGCTACATAAATTAAAAATAAAAACTGTGTGTTATTTTGTTATAGAGCATGCATGAACCAGGACATTTAATGCCCTATGGCAGGCTAGTTAGCCCTTGCCCCTTCAAACGCTCCCCTTAATTCTCACTATATAACAAAAATACTCTTAATAAATAAACAAGACACTATACTCTTAATTATCATGCCTGCTAGTCTAAGTGACTGGTCTATGCTTAAAACTGAAGAGTTTTTGGAATGTCGAAATTTTAGCCAAAATCTTCCTACAATCTTATCTCTAAATCTGGCCAACATTTTTTTCTCCTAATAAAACAACCGATTTCGTAAACGTAATGGCATTTCCCCGAACGTCTGATTTTCCCCGCGTGGGCGTCCGATACCCCCGAATCGGGAGAAGGATTGTGAGCATTTCAAGTCAGGTCAAGAAACCGATTTTTCAACAACTGATTTCGTGAACGTAACGGCGTTTTGAAATGATACCAACAATTCAAATTATCCGGAAACTGCGATAAGGATCGGAAAATAAACGTCTGTTGCCATGGCTATATAAGCAGACAACCTCGTCTCACTCCAAAGCAATGCATTTCTGTTTCTAGGTCTGTCTCAGCGATAACAAAAGTAGAGATAGATTTTAGCCTCCAGTATGGCAACTCATCTCCGAAGCGTTTTAATTCTATGGCTTGGTCTTGCGCTTTATGTTGTTTCCATCTGCCGAGGAGATGTTGGGGACATTGTTACCCAAGATTTCTTCAATGGAATATTATCTGGTGCTGCTGATAGCTGCGCAGGAAAGAACTTCTATACATACGATGACTTCATTACTGCGGCCAATGCATTCTCTGGCTTTGGCACAACGGGGACCTCCGATGACAACAAGAAAGAACTTGCTGCTTTCTTGGCCAACGTTGCTCATGAAACTGGTAGTACGTATCACATAGCATATTTTTTTTTCACTAGACATATTTTTCAAATATGATCTGCAATACAGTTTGAGTGGTCTAATCCAGGAAACGTGGCTTCGGGGACGGGTACGGCTACGTCATTTTCTGAAACAGGTGCGTGGGTTCTTCGGGGTATATATATATATATATATATATATATAATATATATATATTTTATAAATTATAATTTAAGTGAATTTGTATATTTTTCAATTTTAAACAAGAAAACTAAAATAATTATGATTTAAACTTTAAATATTTAAACATGCACATCATTGAACATTGAACATTTACAATGAAATTTCAAAATTTCTAGTGTTATATCAAGTGCAAATTGGAGTTTACATATTAATAAGAATCATGATATATGTCCATTGTCATTCTACATTCAAAATTTGCCTTAAGGCATCTCCAAACAAAACTAGGAAATTTTAAAATACTAAAATAAAAATAGCTAATAGTGAACAATGGCTTTCTCAAGCCATGTCATCAACATCACTTAGATCTTCAATTAGCATGCTCTCCAAGTAGGAGCTCTTTTTCATCCATAGCAACTAGAGGTAGCTCAATAAGGCCATCTGGTTGTATCTCCCCGCCCACACACATAGCATCATTTGTGTATTGGTCCCATCTCTTGAAAGGACCCTCCTTGTAACCAAGACCTTTTTGAGATATGAGACAAAGTGTGCTATGAATGTACACTAAGTTCTCTACCTTCTTTGAGCACAACCTATTTCTCTTTACCGAATGGATAAAGACATAAGTACTCAAATTCCTCTCAAAAGATGCAGAACTAGCTACTTGGAATATTAGGGGAAGCCCATTAAATTAATTAAAAATTAAAAAATTAAAATTAAAATGAACTCCAAAGAACCTGATTTTGGGGTTCCAAGTACTCATCGTCAGGGTTCTTCATACCTGTCAAGACAAAAGAACCCAAATTTTTTTAATGGAGAACACGGTTCATAGAAGAACCCGGTTCTTATGGGTTCTTCTCAGAAGCACCCGTACAAGAATCCGGTACTTGGGTTCGAGAACCCGGGACGGGTTTGAGAACCCCACCCCCGGGTTCAGGAACCCATGCAACATAGGGTCTAATGGTTAAGAGTATGTGTTCCTATTAATAGGTTACAGGTTTTGAGTACTTATTCCACAAACAAAAGGTCTCATATACCAATTTAGTGTAGACTTAGCAGTCAAATAGCTGAGCTGAGATGAGTACCTTGTCCCACAAACAAGAGGTCTCATATACCAATTTAATATAGATTTAGAAGTCAAATCTTTGAGCTGAGATGGGTACCTTATCCCACAAACAAAAAGTCTCATATACAAATTTAGTCTCTGGGTCTCATATACCAATCATGTCGCATACTTTCTCATTCAATAGATATATTCTTAATAGTGTGGCATACTTTCTCATTCAATACATATCGCATACTTTCTCATTCAATAGATATTTCTATTCTTAATCCTGTCGCATACTTTCTCATTCAATAGATATATTCTTCAAATATGATCTCCTATATAATTTGAGTGGTCTAATGGTTAAGAGTATGTGTTTCTTCTTAAAAGGTTATAGAGCATGTGTTTCTTCTTAAGAGGTTATAGGTTCAAAACTAGATGGGTAGAGTATGCATGCTTTGGGAGACTTAGCAGTGAAATAGCTGAGCTCATATGGGTACATTGTCCCACAAACAATAGGCCTCATGTACCAATTTAGTGTAGACTTAGCACTCACATGACTGAACTAAGATGGGTACTTTATCTGACAAACAAGAGGTCCCATATACCAATTTAGTGTCTAGGTTTCATATACCAATTTGGTATCTAACTTAACCTTAATCTTAAAATTAAATAATAATAATAATAATAATTACTTGTATGAATTATGATTATGAGTTGTTGATCTGCACTAACAAATATGACCGATTGACAGGTTTATGCTACATCGAGGAGATAAACAAAAGTGACTACTGTGATTCCACCAACACGCAATATCCCTGTGTAGCTGGGAAGCAATATTATGGTCGTGGTCCCTTGCAACTCACATGGTATTTATTAGTCCCTACCCCTTCAGGGCTGGCAGGGACTATAGTAATCGATTACCAATCGCGGCACTAGTTTGACACGGTAATCCACGCTCATCTGTAAGCACATTTTAACTTAACCCAAAGTATTTTGGCATGACACAATCACCAATGCATTTTTTAAAATTTTAATTACAGTTTCACGTGCTTTTAACCAATGAAATAAGTCTTCGTCTTATTTGGCCTCAGATCGAGGTATACAATCTGAAAAGTTAGGAAAGGAGTTCGGACAATTGCAATTGATTAAAGAGGTATACAATCTGAAAAGTTAGGAAAGGAGTTCGGACAATTGCAATTTATTAAAACACTGTCGCTTGCATGAAGTAATGCTATCGCAAAGATAGCATTAGTTCCCCAACATTTAATGTTAAAGAAATGTTATGAGGAAATGCTATGGCGTAGGTTCTAAGTGTATTTTTGTTACCCAGGAGACACATGTTATGCCGTATATGTGTCAATCTTGGTAATCGACAGATCTGTGGTATAGGTGTCGATCAGCTCACACCTGAAGGCCTTAACTGTTCCCGATTGCGATCGGAAGGGCTTGGTCAGTTGAACTGTTCCCGGTTGCTCGGTTGAACTGTGAATTGCTGCTCTCTCCAGAAAACTCCACATGTTCACTGTAAACTCTCTAATGGAACAAGAATTCAAGATGAATCTCCGATTGAAGCGTGAAAGAGCGAGAAGAGGAGGAGCATGCCTATCGTTTCTTCAGTGGCAGGGTTTGTGACTGGGAGGCGTTTTCCTTAGGGGTTCTCCATTGGCCGCCTATGAAAAGCTGCCGAACGGGTAATTTTTTCGCGATGACAGTCCAATCCCCAAGAGCCGAAGAGTCGAAGAGCCGAAGCAGAGTAGATCAGATCTAAAAAAACCTACCATGTGGGGTAAGCTTAGTCTAGCGGTTTGCTTCTACTCAGCATATTAAGGGAAAAAAAAAACGAAGAACCAAAAACAAAACATGTTCAGGTTAAATCTTTAATGGAAACCAGAATTAAAGATAGATAGATTGCGGGATTGTGTTTTTTTCCCGAATTTTATTTACCGGCTTGCTTTGTACAGAAGAAGAAAGACAAGTACCTAAAAAACATGTTCACTGTAAACTCTCTAATGGAACAAGAATTCAAGATGAATCTCCAATTGAAGCGTGAAAGAGCGAGAAGAGGAGGAGCATGCCTATCGTTTCTTCAATGGTAGGGTTTGTGACTGGGAGGCGTTTTCCTTTGAGAGGGGTTCTCCATTGGCCACCTATGAAAAGCTGCCGAATGGGTACTTTGCTCGCCATGACAGTCCAATCCCCAGGAGCCGAAGAGCCGAAGAGCCGAAGCAGAGTAGATCAGATCTAAAAAAACCTACCATGTGGGGTAAGCTTAGTCTATTCGTTCGCTGTGTTTCAGAATATCAAACTTATTTGGTTTATATTTGTTTTTCTTGAATTGACAGCTTCTTAATGTGCAATTCTTTTGCAAAGGCTGTTATACCTGTGCGGCAGTCGTCCCATTTCTTGCGTCCTTCCGGATACCACTACTTTCTGATGAGTTTGATATTGTAGGGGTTCCCTACAACAAGCAAGATTGAAACAAAAACTATATACAAATTTAATTTAATTTCAAAAAAGCGCTTGGTTCAATTTAAATGCTGTCCTATAAGTAATACTGCACTGTATTCTATTCAAACCTGAAGATGAAGATAGAGAGAACTTGAAACCTGCAAGGGGGCACCACCAGTAGATACAGACGTAGAAGAAGGGGGTTTTATGGCAGTCATGCGTTCTATTAAATTATCCAAATACTCGATGGTCCGCGTTGTAAAGACCCGCGTTTACACCCTACGAAACTCAGTAGACCAACCCTGGTTGGACTGGACCGAAGAGCTAAAGCAAACCAACCTCGCCCGATACACCAAGCATGCATGCATCCTGCCTTGCTATACACACGGTTTCCTGGTTTTGATACTGTTCATAGCCTTGGGCAGTTTCCTGATTTTGATATTGTTCATACCCTTGAGGATTTTCCCCGTTCTGATATTCTGCATACCCTTGCGCGTTTTCTTGGTTCTGGTACTGGTCATAGAGGATTTTCCTGGGACTAGTATTGTGCATACCGCCGTTTCCTGGTAGTACGCTCGGGCTGGTTCGTCAGATGGATAGCGTTCTTGAGCGTTTTCCTGGTTCTGGTAGTTCGGATATGGAACAGGCGGTTCCTCTGGCGGAGGACCTGCATAGGCTTCGTAGTCGTCCGACGGAGGCGGAGGTGGCACACACAAGCAACATTACGGCAAGAGCATGCCACGTTTCATTTTCTTTCTCCCACCACGTTATATTTCAATTAATTTATCACAACCTTCTGGGTTGGTGTAATAGTAATATTATATTGTCCGAGTTGTTGCGTTGTGGATTTTAGAGGATATACGTAATATACTGTCTTAATTTATTTATTTAACTGGTTAAAATAAAACGATTCAAATGATTTCTATTTAATATTTTAAATTATTTTAATTTCTTCATCGAAAGCCATAAAAAGAGATACTGTAATTTGATATCAAACGTCAAAGCGATTATGGAAGATCTAGTAAACTGACGTCTTGAGACTCTCCTTTTTAAAGGAAGAATCTCCTTTTCTCCTCAAAAAGATTAGGGGAGATCTAATTGTTCAGTAATCAACATTCCCAATCATTTATTTTGACATCACAACTATTCATTTTTACAACATCATTATTATGATTTCAATGTCGAAAGACAAAAGTCATTCTGGCTGCTTGATCGCCTACGTGTTGGCGTGGTTTATTCCATTAAATTGTAAGGTGACTAAAAGGTTGTGGTAATATCTCTGCCGGGGACACAACCACTGTTTACAGTTTTCTTCAGACCAGTAGCGTATCGGGGCACAGTTGAATTCAGCCCCTTTACGGTCCTCTGGTCCACGTTCAACGATGTTGCCAGTGCTCTCCGGGGAAACATAATCATCCTCGATGTAAAAGGCTTCCAACGTTACCCACAGCCACAAATACAACAACACTATGAGAGTAGAGAATTTAGCCACAAAAACACTAAAATATGCCACTTGAAGACATCAAATGATATTCAAATTGAACATCTTATTTCGACAATGCACATTTCAGCGTAATTACTTGTCTTTTTACAATGTATTGCATAGCCCAAAAAAAAATTAACTTCCATCCTAACAAACCTAGATTCCTTTTAAAACTAAAACACCTGTATTTTAGTTAAAATATTTATTATCCCCTTTTAAATCTATAACACTTCCAATTACATTAAAAAAATCATTATCTAATTTGTCAGAAAAAACTAACTTCCGTGGCAAACCTAGATTCCTTACACCATCTCCATGAGGATTTTGAGTACGGTTTAGGTGTTTATTTGTTGTATGGATCATGTGGCATGTTCGAATATGAATATTGGAATATATGAATAAGAAAGATCATGGTTATCAATATGCCAAGCCAAATATTTTAGATATAGTGAAAATTGAGTTGTAAGGCTTCCCTTGAGGCTTGGAGCAGTTTGCTCTTACAGGGGCATCCAATTTCCTGAATAATCTTAATATATTTGTCATTTTAACAAGTTAAATTTGAATATCCTTTTCTTTGTTGTGAGCTGTTTTTTCTGCAAAAAGCATCGTAACTCTTCCATTGCTTAAAACACAAAAGTTACAGTCTATATCCAGGGCAAAAATTGGCTTCTTAAAAATTAAAATAACACTGAAGAGCTCAGTTGAAAGATAGTAACAGTAGCGATCTATGACAGTCTATGGGGATGGAATGTAACATCCAGGGGTCAAGCTAACAGTAAAGGTAAGAGATCTAAACCAGAGAAAATTACATTTTCAACAATCCCAGCTGAAAGACATCCTCTACCCCATATTGAGATGATATCTATAATACAGACCCTGCTACTCTGCTGCATGCCAGTTTTGATAGCTTATTTGTAATAGTATTGTGCTTGATGGATTCTAACCTGGTCTTTAAATCACTAGCTAGCTGTAGACCACCATCTAAACTGATATTTCTCGGTTCCATAGATCTATTAATCCAAGGAATACTCAACTTTGAACCTCAATAAGTGCTTATATCACTTAATCTAGCCTCCTGAGCAATTGTCATCACTATGGACAAAGCCTTCACTTCTGAGTTGTTTGTTTGTCTTCTGAAGCCAAGCTCAAAAGATATCTGATATGAATCTAATACGATTAGGAGGTTTATACACTTTCACCAGGATTTTGTTGAGCTACTCCATTAAAGAAGCCACTGGGATTTGTTTCATCTATGTCACCCTTACCTGCCACACTCTGTTTCTTAAGTTTCATGCTGAGTCCAAAGAATTTGTATGACCCTTGTACCTTGTTAAAACTTAAAATAGAAGCTGGAGTGTGAATTTTCCCTGGAATAGAGAGCCACTCCTTCCCAGCCATATGTACCACAATACAAACAATAGAAGGGAATAATCCTCCTCTGTGTGTGAGTGTCCTCCAACCAGTTTTGCAGAGCTTCCTCTATTGACTCTCATTCCCGTTTTTGTTTTCCTCTTGGATTCTTCTCACTGCTGCCCATATTTTATGAAATGGCATGATAGGAACAAATGATATACTGTCATTATTGTCCTGGCACAAAATGCAGTACACTGGGCCCTGCCAGAGCATTTTCTGTAGTTTGTCCTAGGTAAGGATTCTATTGAATAGAATGAGCTAAAGAAGTTTCATTACCTTTAAGGGCGCTTTGAGTTTCCATATAAGATCCCATTTTCATCCTTCCACGACCTCTACTTGATTAGCTAAAGAGAGCTTGTACCCCAGGCTGACTTTGTAAAGACCATCGGTGCAATAGAGACTCAGTGCTACATGAAAATGCCCCTAAACTACTACCTGCTGATTCAAGACTCAATGAATGAATCGATACCTCTCTGCTCTCTTTTATAGATCCAATAAGATGTACTAGGGTTTATCAAAAGGATCTGCAAGCAATTGCTTAAAGTGCCATAAGGTGCTGATATAGTGAAATTCTGTTAAATTGACTCATTATTTTGGCATTATAGCCTCAATATTTGATGATACTATCTGCTAGCAATGTGGTCATTAAATTTACAGCAAACTTGGTGGTTTTGTCTCATTCTACAATTCGACAATATGAGTCTGATTCCTAATTTTTGGACAACTGCTGCACCCGCGCAGGATTCCTACAGTATGATGTTGGTCGGGTTGTTGTCAACGATAGCCAGGAAGTGGTGCCAGGAGGTAAATATGCAGTCTCATTCCCAGGAGAAGTGGTCACTAAGTTTTTTTGGTACAGAATTATAAAAACCTCTTCAGTTGCTATTTTTATTGAGTTTCCTTATTCTTTTGTTTTTTCTTCAAATGCTAGCTCACTTTACAAGTCTAGCAAGGTAACAAGCAATGGTCTATCGATCTGTACATTTGTGCTGATCTTGAAATTATTGCATTAGCTCAATTGTATAGACATCCCATCGAAATAGGCTAAATAAGTTCAGGTTGTTGCGAAAGAAGAGCCCAAGTTTTATCTTATGCCCTTCAATTGAGGGTTTAGTTCCCACCTTTTGAGGTTGAAGGTGTGCATAGAGCTCTGAACATAAGGGTCTAAATAACCCTGAGCTTTACCACCTGACCAATAGGTAAAATCTAACACATATTACAGGCTATGCCTGTTCACTTCAAGTCTGTCCATAAATTCACTTTAACCTACAATTAATTAAATGCACAACTAAGTCCATAACAGTGGCTCGCCTCCTTTTGTGGCTTGTCCATCGACCATAAAGACTTCTACCAGGTTGGCTGGCAGCGATCTATTATTAGCTACCGACAGGATCTCCTTTTCTTTGAAAGTGCATACACGCTTGACTCACTGATTCGACAGTGGAAGTCCCAAGCACAGTGGAAGTCCCAAGCCAGCCTCGTTTGTTAGCTGGCGTTTGCATCTCCAATAAATTCCCTTCATATTCATATTGGATAATATCAAATCAGGCCGTATATGTATTTATGTATTTATTTATGCACCTGTTAGAAATCTATCCCGCATTCAAGTGTTGCGATCTTCCACGGCCTTCCCTATTTGATTGTACAGTACGTTTCTGTATTTACCCACTGTCTTTCAATCTTTTCAAATGATTACGTCTTACTTCTACTAAAATATTCTCAAAAACCCAGTGCCATTCACACTTAAAACCATCTTGCAAACATCCTGAACTCTTTTATAAATTACCTTCAGCACCTACATATTGACATACATCTCTTTGCTTCACATAACATGGAATCCATTAGCATAAGCCAACTTACTGAACTGTCAGCATTGTTTCTCTTAGCACTTGTCCTCATGACTCTTTTGATTATGGACATCATAAAAGTAGAAGAACAACGAAAAAAGAAAGAAAGAGACAGCCACTAACAATAGGAGCATAACAATATGAGTTACAATGCACATTCTTCAGTTCCAGGCAAGTTTGAATCATTGTATTTCTATTTCAAAAGTTAAATATGCCATCCATTAATACAAGAGAATGATTCTTTCACATTTTTACTATTTTGAATATTGTTCAGAGTGCTCTTCTTTCATTCGTTGTTTACAGATATCTTAATCATTGGAGTTATCAACATGAGTAGAAGCTGCAGACGAGCTGGTAAAAAGTGATTTGGTTCCTTGCTCAAGGGACCTTGTATCTTAAGCTCCTGTCGCAGACTACAGCTTACAACAGGCCCAGTCCCAGGTGCTTTCCCCAGGAGCTACAGTCTCAGTATTTTCCAGCAGTACGGGTTGACAGCTATATTACATGTATACTCAGCTGTGCTTGTACTACAAGCTGGCCATACAAGAACGAGCATACTATACTATTAGATTCTTTCACATTTGTGTTGTTCTGAATATTGTTCACGGTTATTGTTCACGGTGCTCTTTTTCGTTCTTTGTTTACAGATATCCTAATCATCGGAGTATGGTAGAAAACTGTTTGAACTGTTTATTGTACCAGAGGGACTATACACAGCAGTTTCCTGTAATTGTGCGTACAGATTTCTGTAATGTACTGCTTGAGAAGAACTAGAAATATGAAATTTTTTTCTCCGAGCTACATTCAAGAAATACTAAGCTCCAGTTCCTTGCTAAAGGGGCCTTGTATCTTAAGCTCGTGTCGCAGACTACAACTTACAACAGGCCCAGTCCCATGTGCTTTTCCCAGCTCAAGTATTCTTGAGGTTGACAACTATATTACATGTATACTAATATGTGCTTGTACTACAAGCTGGCCAGCCTATCAGCAACAATTATGGCAGATGACTTATTTTACGCTCTGTAGCGTACTGCTTAAGAAGAACTAGAAGCATGCCAATGGCTCAAATGTCGCGTCTACTGTTCCAGGAACCTACTGAAGCCCCTACTGCTGGCTGTTGGTGGCTGCAACCGCTAAGCACGGACTAGCTGCCTTGCTGTAAAACTACCCATGTTGTCGTTAATGCCCCCCCACTGCTGGCTGCTAGCTCAAATGCCACGTCTACTGTTCCAGGAACCTACTAAAGCCCCTACTGCTGGCTACTGGTCGCTGCAACCGCTAAGCACGGACTAGTTGCCTTGCTGTAAAACTACCCATGTTGCCATTAATGCCTGTGCAATCGTCTACTGTTCCACGAACCTACTGGAGCCCCCACTACTGGCTGCTGGTGGCTACAACAGTTAGGCAGGGACTAGCTGCCATGCAGCCTGCCTTGTTTTGATATAGTTCTCCAGTAATCGTAACTGCCAATTGGATTTAACTAGAAATCTTTTTATTCAAATGGCATTCAGTGAATTTGAGTCTGTGCTGAATGATTGATGACATGCAATTCGTTGTTTCGTTCTGTTTACTTTTGCAGGAACTATAATTATGGTGCGGCTGGAAATTACCTGGGCTTCGATGGCCTGAATAACCCTGATATCGTAGCTCAGGACGATTCAATCTCATGGAAGACTGTTGTCTGGTTTTGGATGTTGGATAGCAATTGCTACTCTGCTATTACATCCGGGCAAGGATTCAGGGCAACTATTCAAGCAATCAATTCCGGAGAATGCAATGGCGGTAACTCTGCTGCAGTTACTGACCGCGTGAGTTATTACAATAATTACTGCGGTTAGTTTGGAGTAGATCCCGGAAGCAATGTCAGCGGTTAAGAATAAATATCGGCCGCCTCTCCATCTCCGTCAAATAAACATCTTCAAAAGAGTTCAACAAACATATAATCTATTCTACTCAATAAAGAGATAGAGGCTAAATATCATAGCTAGTATTAGCGGTGTACGGCTCGTCACAAACCTGTGGTGCTGATTTAAATAAAAGCAAATTTTCCATAAACCATCGCGAACAAAAAAAATTCTATCGCAATGATCTTTTGGTCAAATTCATATTAGTTTTGGTCAAATTCATATTAGTTTGTGTTTCACTAAAACAATTTACCAAAAAATATTTACAAAAAATTCTATCGTATATCATTAGACATTGAAATATATGTTTTTTTAGAAATAATTTAATTATTTATGTTTGATTTTATTGGCTATCAAATTGAACATGTTATTGTCTTTTGCCTCTATTAATGTGCCTATTACTTCTGTTAATTAATAAGAAGTACATAGATCACATCAAGGTCTAGGATGGACATTTATGATACAATTAATTTTGAGAAAGTGATAAAATTATTGCTAATGAATATAATCATTTTATATTCATGTAATTAAAAATATATTATCTAAAACTACATATATAATTTAAAAAGATTTATTAATAGTATGTGAGAAATATATTTTTATTTTTACATTATATTTTGAAGGGGTAGAGGTCACTTAGGTTTTTGTGTGAACTTAATCATGTATCATAGATTTTACACTATTAATGAATGATATTCAAAATAATAAGATATTTGTAATACCTTTCATCTTTCACTCCTTGCATTGATCTCCACTACTCTTGAAAACTATGCAGTTTTCATTAACAGTCTACCTGTTGCATGACACCCTTCTTAGCTCGGAAAATGTGCAATCATGTCCTGCTTGAATGCCTCCTAGAATTGCGCAGTTCTGACCCGCACGCTCCTGTAGCCCGATCTCGACCTCCTCTGGAAAATTGTATAATTTTCATTGTCAGTGCCTCCTGATGCCCGTGCTGCCTTCCTTATAAAAACTGCACAATTTTTCCTCCCAGTTAAGCCATATCGCATAGATGTCACTGATGTCTGTAGCTTCTCATCCCAGCTTCCTAGTGACCTCTACGCAATTTTTCCCGACAGTTTCCCAGAGCCTCACATCTCGGCCTGACATGTGCTCTGCGTTATTTCAAAGCCTTTTCCTTTCTCCCAGTCACCTACACTCGGAAACAAAAGACAATAAATCATGGTAGACTAGGAGCTTTCTAGATTTGATGTCGTCTCGTCATGAGTGATTGCATAAAATGGTGCATGGATGAGACATGGGGCGACGATGAACTAAATGAACAAGGAGCGTGTGCTAGAAGACCTACTTGTAGTTGGACAAACACACAAAGCATACCAAGTTGTAAGTGAAGGAGACAAATGCACATGAATGAACCATCAAGCAAACACCAATACCATTGAAGACTCCACACACTTTTCCATGCGAACGTGAAGCTATGGTATACCATGAGTACAACCATCAGTCAGTAGCACAACAACTCAACACAAACAACAAAACTAACATGTGCATACCAACAGTGTCATGTCGAGTTGTGTCATGAATCGCCTCAGCCACATCACTACTTTGGGTCATACTTGTGTAATCAATGTAATTTAACATGGAAGTCCAAGAGACCCACAAATGAAGTTAAAGAGTCAAGTAAGTCGAATAGTCATGAGGGAAGTCGAAGATTCACAAGGGTCATGTTCACCCTTGGCTATATATACCCCTCATTTGTACATGCAAAAGACTTTTCACCTTGGCTCCTCCCATATAAGAGTTTATAATCTTTTCTTTGAGGAGCGAGCAATGGCTCCAATGCTCCATTATTGGGGCTAGTGATATATGGTGTATGAATGTGTCTTGGAACTTTTGCTTAATTCAGAATCCTGTCACAAACTAGCACGTTTCACACATATATTGTATTCGTTTGTAAGACTATTCTTTGGATGCTTGTAATGCATGTTTCTTTAACTTGTACTAAGATAGTTGAACTATTTCGGTTGTTTTAGTGCATATGTTGTTGGAAATGTGTTGTATCAGTTGTTATTGCTATGTCGTTCGTGTGGACTACTCCGTCAGACACTAGATAGACCCATTCGCAAACTTGTTATAACGATCATCACACCCATGTGGACTACTCTGCTGGGTGTCGTACATGCTATATGTTCACTTTGTGTTTGTGACTGTCACATCCGTGTGGACTACTCTGCAGGAAGTTGCTTTGTTGTGTCGTGCGTCTCTACCTGAGTTGGTACTATTCCCTATCGGCTTGAGAATCACTCTCACCCTCTCCCTCTACAGTGAAAGAAATTAGACACAAGTTAAACTAAGCACTCACTGGGCACACGAACCTTGTTGTTTTAAGACTAAGTATTATCTTTAAGATAATGGCAGCCAAACAATCATACCAGATGGTACTCCTACACCAAACAACGTGAGGTCTAGTTGAGACTTCATACAAGGGAGGTCCCCAGAATGTTGGCAGGTCCAACACCGTTAACAGTAGCCAAGGGAAATCTACAAAAATACATGGTTGTGAGGTGTAATTGGGACTTCACATTGGGGAGACCCTTGGTTAACGAAATTCCAACACTGTCAATATATACCTACAATATCTAGTGAAAGTAGCGGTCTTTTAAATTGGGAAGATGTGTTGGGTTTGTATTGGTAGGGGATTAAATAATGTAATTTTTAGAGGTTTTTTTCCAATATGTAACCAAATTAGGGGTATTTTTTAGTATGCCACGAACACGCATGATATGTCATAGGTTCATTGAGAAAAGCCCCCGTGAATCCAAATTTCTTTTCTTTATATAATTAGATGCATGGCCAGTTACAACTAGTAAATGATATGTAATAATTTTGTCAATCCTTACAATGGCTCAAAAGTAAACTAGCTAAAACTGAATCTGCATTTTGATAATCGAAAACTATTATCCAATTACCATTCTTATACTTTTTAAATTTATGTTCTTTAAAATTTGAAATTATAATATTATGATTATAAAATGATGTAATTTAAAATTTTTCCCTTTTAAATTGGGACATTACAATTCAATTCAAATGCTTTTACACAACGAATAAAATTTGTTTTGAATGTGACAGTTATCCATTCAAACGTATTTGACACAATACTTAAAGTTTGTTTTAAAAATGACAAGTTCATGATAATTTAATGTATTCAGTTAAAACACGTTTGCCTTATCTAACACGAAACTAAAAATTGTTTTGTTTTGAAAGTGACAGTGTTTTAGTACAATAATTAAAGTTTATTGCAGTTCCTGATAATTTGATGTATTAGGTTAAAACATTTTTGCATTAGGTGAACATGGGCAAATACGATGGGCAAATACGAAGGTTCCTTGGAGATTTCTCCCAGATTTCACGAGGTTGGGGCGGCGGACTTTCTTGCTCCCCAGCTGTGATCGATTCTTATTGTATGTGGTGTTGTACTGTTTTATGGAAAATGTAAATATGTAAATTCATGTGATTGATCCAGCATGTATATATAATGTAAATATTGTAATCTAAGCTAATATAAACTTTTGAAAAAAAATTCACCCCATTTTCAAAAATAGTGAAAACCTTCTTCTGGTTATTCCAAGTACATGTTTCCGCTCATAAATCCGGGTCGTTTTGTGTTTAAAAGAGAGAAATCAGTCATCTGTTCGTCCCAAGAGAGTCGCTCTTTAATGGGAAGTTTACACGATTAGTTGACCACATGGTTATTGCGTCACTAAATGCTTTTTAGCTAAGTATGATACAGATGATGTAATTTAATTTATAACTAAAAATATTTTCAAACCAAAATAATAAAAATAAAAAATGTGTTATTATTTTTATTAGATTTTGTTGAGTAATTAAAGTAAATCAGCGGTTTTTGAATTTCAAATTTATGAAAACCCACTATATAATCTATTTAAAAATTAAATTAAATAGAAAATTATGAATGGTAATTAATTTTTTATTTTAACAGAAAAATTTTGTAACTTCAGAAAATTGGTGTAATTAATGAGAGAGTTACAACATGTTTCCAAGGACCTTAACCCACATCATAATTGTGCAAACAATTTTTTCGCCAAACCACTCAAGCTAAGATCCTTTGACATGAATTGTAATTTATTAGTAGATGAAGTTTGGTATAGAAATTTATAAGTTGTAATTTATTAGTGAATGAAATTTGGTATAGAAATTTATAAGTTCTAATAAATTAGCATGAGGTAAGTTTTTTGATAGATATGATTATAATTTATTTAAGGTTTGTTAACTCATGGTTATAATCATTATTGGTGAAAGATCAAATTTGTTGGCATGTCTCTCTGATAGCTAAAACTTGAAAAAATATTTGCACTTCAAGAGGCTACATTTTTCTCTGCTATATATAGTTTTGAATGCATAAATAGATTTCATGCCTAGAAAATCTCTTTGTACACTTGGACTGTGTAGACTTCACACTTTAAATTTCTAATTCCAACAAATCTACAAATCTTTGTTGGATTTTAGACAAAATTCATGCAAACATATATTTGAGAAAAAGTCACAATGTAAAATAATAAAACTATTTAAAAGGTTTTAAACCTAAGAATTTATTTATTTATTATGAAGATAACATTAAAATATATAAGTTAATATGGATATTTAAATAGTTTATTTATATCTAGAAAAAACACAATGTAGAATCATGAAACTATTTGAAATGTTTTAAACCTAATTTTTTTTAGGATGAAGGTAGCATTAAAATATATAAGTTAATATAGAATATTTAAATAGAATTTAAATTGGTATGTTTACACATTTTTTAAAAATATAATTATTATACATTTTAGAATAGAGTTTCTAGATGTTAAATTTAATTATCAATAATTATTAGATAAATAATAGGGATTTAATTTCTATCTAAAATTTTAGAATATTTATAGTAGTATATAAAATTGACGGTTTGAATTTATATCTAAAGTAATTAGCTCTCTTTTATTTTTTAATTAAATTGATTCATTAAAAATATGTCATATGAACAAGTATTATATAAAATAAGTTATGATTTCTGAAAAATGTGGTATTGATAAGTCAGCATATTAAGAAAACTTTTTTTTTGATAGAAATCATATCAGAGAAATTTTTAACCAATATATTCCCAAATAACAAAATTTATTTACCCATTAAAAATCTCTATTATAAAGTGAAAATAAATTTCAATTATGTAAATAATTTATAAATTTAGGCACACTAACCAAATTTGGTATCTAAATTTATCAATACATTCATAAGTTTATAGTTGTGTATGTTTCAAACCGCTGTAATTTATTTTATGTGCCATTGACCAAATGAACAGTAGTCAGCAATTAGATTGACTTGACCAGGAGACGCCTGTGCCACTCCACTGACAATGATGTAATATTATCTCCATGTTACCTCCATTGTGGGTCAATTCCAATGCACATAAGCTCGACGTCAGATCCGCTGCAAAATTCAACAAAATGCCTACAAATTCCTCATTAATCGAAAGGATAAGTGCTTGGCATATCTCAAAGAGAGAAAAAATACTAAATTTAAATGTTATAACTAATTAAAACTCACATGGCCCCTACGAAGACTATGAGTTTGAGCAAACCAATGTATAAAGACTTTACGATAGGCGGCCAGAGCTAGTTACCATCTTTCCCTAGCCATCACAAACACTCCAAATTTCCTCCCAGATGGCGACTCTGTTCCATTCAGGCGGTGGCTTCCTGAAGAAGTTTGCTCTTTTGTCAACAATTACTAGAACTAGTATTAAAATCAAAATCACTGTTGAATATTGGTTCTGGGTAGTTCGAAATTACTTCTGGTTCTTTCAACACTCCCTTTAATTTCAACTATATAACAAACATACTTTTAATACAATAAACAAAACACTGTACTCTTAATTATCATGCCTACTGGTCTAAGTGGCTGGTCTATGCTTAAAGCTGAAGAGTTTTTGGGATGTCGAAATTTTAGCCAAAAACTTCCTGCAATCTTATCTCTAAATCTGGCCAACATGTTTTTCTCCTAATAAAACAACTGATTTCGTAAACGTAATGGCATTTCCCCGAACGTCTGATTTTCCCCGCGTGGGCGTCCGATACCCCGAACCGGGAGAAGGATTGTGAGCATTTCAAGTCAGGTCAAGAAACCGATTTTTCAACAACTGATTTCGTAAACGTAACGGCGTTTTGAAATGAGACCAACAATTCAAATTATCCGGAAATTGCGATAAGGATCGGAAAATAAATACAATCCCGATACCTCACGTCTGTGGCCATGGCTATATAAGCAGACAACCTCTTCTCACTCCAAAGCAATGCATTTCTGTTTCTAGGGCTGTCTCAGCGATAACAAAAGTAGAGAGATTTTAGCCTCCAGTATGGCAACTCATCTCCGAAGCGTTTTAATTCTATGGCTTGCTCTTGCGCTTTATGTTGTTTCCATCTGCCGAGGAGATGTTGGGGACATTGTTACCCGAGATTTCTTCAACGGAATATTATCTGGTGCTGCTGATAGCTGCGCAGGAAAGAACTTTTATACATACGATGACTTCATTACTGCGGCCAATGCATTTTCTGGCTTTGGCACAACTGGGACCTCCGATGACAACAAGAGAGAACTTGCTGCTTTCTTCGCCAACGTTGCTCATGAAACTGGTAGTAAGTATCACATAGCATATTTTCTTTTTTAATAGATATATTTTTCAAATATGATCTGCAATACAGTTTGAGTGGTCTAATGGTTAAGAGTATGTGTTCTTATTAATAAGTTACAGGTTCAAAACCAGAGATGAGTACTTATTCCACAAACAAAAAGTCTCATACACCAATTTAGTGTAGACTTAGTAGTCAAAGAGCTGAGATGAGTACCTTGTTCCACAAACAAGAGGTCTCATATACCAATTTAATATAGATGTAGAAGTCAAATCTTTGAGCTGAGATGGATACCTTGTCCCACAAACAACAAAAAGTCTCATATACAAATTTAGTCTCTGGGTCTCATATACCAATCATGTCTCATACTTTCTCATTCAATAGATATATTCTTAATAGTGTGGCATACTTTCTCATTCAATACATATGGCATACTTTGTCATTCAATAGATATATTCTTCAAATATGATCTCCTATATTATTTGAGTGTCTAATGGTTAAGAGCATTTGTTTCTTCTTAAGAAGTTATAGAGCATGTGTTTCTTCTTAAGAGGTTATAGGTTCAAAACTAAATGGGCAGAATATGCATGCTTTAGGAGACTTAGTAGTGAAATGGCTGAGCTCAGATGGGTACATTGTCCCACAAACAATAGGTCTCATATACTAATTTAGTGTAGACTTAGCAGTTACATGACTGAATTGAGATGAATACTTTATCTGACAAACAAGAAATCCCATATACCAATTTAATGTCTATGTATCATATATCAATTTGATATCTAACTTAACCTTCATCTTAAAATTAAATAATAATAATAATAATAATTACTTGTGTGGATTATGAGTTGAGTTGTTGATCTGCGCTAACAAATATGACCGATTGACAGGTTTATGCTACATCGAGGAGATAAACAAAAGCGACTACTGTGATTCCACCAACACGCAATATCCCTGCGTAGCCGGGAAGCAATATTATGGTCGTGGTCCCTTGCAACTCACATGGTATTTATTTTGATATAGTTCTCCAGTAATCGTAACTGCCAATTGGATTTAACTAGAAATCTTTTTATTCAAATGGCATTCAGTGAATTTGAGTCTGTGCTGAATGATTGATGACATGCAATTCGCTGTTTCGTTCTGTTTACTTTTACAGGAACTATAATTATGGTGCGGCTGGAAATTACCTGGGCTTCGATGGCCTGAATAACCCTGATATCGTAGCTCAGGACGATTCAATCTCATGGAAGACTGCTGTCTGGTTTTGGATGTTGGATAGCAATTGCCACTCTGCTATTACATCCGGGCAAGGATTCGGGGCAACTATTCAAGCAATCAATTCCGGAGAATGCAATGGCGGTAACACTGCTGCAGTTACTGACCGCGTGAATTATTACAATAATTACTGCGGTCAGTTTGGAGTAGATCCCGGAAGCAATGTCAGCTGTTAAGAATAAATATCGGCCGCCTCTCCATCTCCGTCAAATAAACATCTTCAAAAGAGTTCAACAAACATATCATCTGTTCTACTCAATAAAGAGATAGAGGCTAAATATCATAGCTAGTATTAGCGGTGTACGGCTCGTCACAAACCTCTGGCGCTGATTTAAATAGAAGCAAATTTTCCATAAACCATTGCGAACAAAAAAAATTCTATGGCAATGATCTTTTGGTCAAATTCATATTAGTTTGTGTTTCACTAAAACAATTTACCAAAAAAGATTTACAAAAAATTCTATAGTATATCATTACACATTGAAATATATGTTTTTTTAAAAATAATTTAATTATTTATGTTCGATATTATTGGCTATCAAATTGAACATGTTATTGTCTTTTGGCTCTATTAATGTGCCTATTACTTCTGTTAATTAATAAGAAGTACATAGATCACATCAAGGTCTAGGATGGACATTTATGATACAATTAATTTTGAGAAAGTGATAAAATTATTGCTAATGAATATAATCATTTTATATTCATGTAATTAAAAATATATTATCTAAAACTACATATATAATTTAAAAAGATTTATTAATAGTATGTGAGAAATATATTTTTATTTTTACATTATATTTTGAAGGGGTAGAGGTCACTTAGGTTTTTGTGTGAACTTAATCATGTATCATAGATTTTACACTATTAATGAATGATATTCAAAATAATAAGATATTTGTAATACCTTTCATCTTTCACTCCTTGCATTGATCTCCACTACTCTTGAAAACTGTGCAGTTTTCATTGACAGTCTACCTGTTGCATGACACCCTTCTTAGCTCGGAAAATGTGCAGTCATGTCTTGCTTGAATGCCTCCTAGAATTGTGCAGTTCTGACCAGCACGCTCCTGTAGCCCGATCTCGACCTCCTCTGGAAAATTGCATAATTTTCATTGTCAGTGCCTCCTGCTGCCCGTGTTGCCTTCCTTATAAAAATTGCGCAATTTTTCCTCCCAGCTAAGCCATATCCCATAGATGTCACTGATGTCTGTAACTTCTCATCCCAGCTTCCCAGTGACCTCTACGCAGTTTTTCCCGACGGTTTCCCAGAGCCTCACATCTCGGCCTGACATGTGCTCTGCGTTATTTCAAATCCTTGTCCTTTCTCCCAGTCACCTACACTCGGAAACAAAAGACAATGAATCATGGTAGACTAGGAGCTTTCTAGATTTGATGTCGTCTCGTCATGAGTGATTGCATAAAATGGTACATGGATGAGACATGGGGCGACGATGAACTAAATGAACAAGGAGCGTGTGCTAGGAGACCTACTTGTAGTTGGACAAACACACAAAGCATACCAAGTTGTAAGTGAAGGAGACAAATGCACATGAATGAACCATCAAGCAAACACCAATACCATTGAAGACTCCACACACTTTTGCATGCGGACGTGAAGCTATGGTATACCATGAGTACAACCATCAGTCAGCAGCACAACAACTCAACACGAACAACAAAACTAGCATGTGCATACCAACAGTGTCATGTCAAGTTGTGTCATGAATCGCCTCGGCCACATCACTACTTTGGGTCATACTTGTGTAATCAATGTAATGTAACATGGAAGTCCAAGAGACCCACAAATGAAGTTAAAGAGTCAAGTAAGTCGAATAGTCATGAGGGAAGTCGAAGATTCACAAGGCTCATGTTCACCCTTGGCTATATATACCCCTCATTTGTACATGCAAAAGACTTTTCACCTTGGCTCCTCCCACATAGCCTTGAGAGTCTATAATCTTTTCTTTGAGGAGCGAGCAATGGCTCCAATGCTCCATTATTGGGGCTAGTGATATATGGTGTATGAATGTGTCTTGGAACTTTTGCTTAATTCAGAATCCTGTCACAAACTAGCACGTTTCACACATATATTGTATTCGTTTGTAAGACTATTCTTTGGATGCTTGTAATGCATGTTTCTTTAACTTGTACTAAGATAGTTGAACTATTTTGGTTGTTTTAGTGCATATGTTGTTGGAAATGTGTTGTATCAGTTGTTATTGCTATGTCGCTCGTGTGGACTACTCCGTCAGACACTAGACAGACCCATTCGCAAACTTGTTATAACGATCATCACACCCATGTGGACTACTCTGCTGGGTGTCGTACATGCTATCTGTTCACTTTGTGTTTGTGACTGTCACATCCGTGTGGACTACTCTGCAGGAAGTTGCTTTGTTGTGTTGTGTGTCTCTACCTGAGTTGGTACTATTCCCTTTCGGCTTGAGAATCACTCTCACCCTCTCCCTCTGCAGTGAAAGAAATTAAACACAAGTTAAACTAAGCACTCACCAGGCACACGAACCTCGTTGTTTTAAGACTAAGTATTATCTTTAAGATAATGGCAACCAAACCATCATACCAGATGGGACTCCTACACCAAACAACGTGAGGTCTAGTTGGGACTTCATACCACGGAGGTCCCCAAAATGTTGGCAGGTCCAACACCATTAATAGTAACCAAAGGAAATCTACAAAAATACATGGTTGTGAGGTGTAATTGGGACTTCACATTGGGGAGACCCTTGGTTAACGAAATTCCAACACTGTCAATAGATACCTACAATATCTAGTGAAAGTAGCGGTCTTTTAAATTGGGAAGATGTGTTGGGTTTGTATTGGTAGGGGATTAAATAATGTAATTTTTAGAGGTTTTTTTCCAATATGTAGCCAAATTAGGGGTATTTTTTAGTATGCCACGAACACACATGATATGTCATAGGTTCATTGAGAGAAGCCCCCGTGAATCCCACCAATAATCCTGCAGCCTATTTTGCGCATATCTAAGGCCATCTTCACTGTGGTCTCAAACGTCCAACATGATCAAGTGCACATGATCCTGCTCCATTAACATCGTGTAATCGAGATCTCTTGGTTAATATTTTGGCTTCAAATTTCTTTTCTTTATATAATTAGATACATGACTAGTTACAACTAGTAAATGATATGTAATAATTTTGTCCATCTTTACAATTGCTGAAAATTAAACTAGCTAAAACTGAATCTGCATTTTGAGGATTGAAAACTATTATCCCATTACCATTCTTATACTTTATTATAAAATGATGTAATTTTAAATTTTTTCCTTTTAAATTGGGACATTACAATTCAATTCAAATGTTTTTACACAACGAATAAAATTTGTTTTGAATGTTACAGTTATCCATTCAAACGTATTTGACACAATAATTAAAGTTTGTTTTAAAAATGACAAGTTCATGATAATTTAATGTATTCAGTTAAAACACGTTTGCCTTATCTAACACGAAATTAAAAATTGTTTGGTTTTGGAAGTGACAGTGTTTTAGAACAATAATTAAAAGTTTATTGCAGTTCCTGATAATTTGATGTATTAGGTTAAAACATTTTTGCATTCTATGAACATCGTGCAAATACAAAGGTTCCTTTGAGATTTCTCCCAGCTTCAACTAAGGTGAAAACCTTCTTCCGGTTATTCCAAGTACATAATTCTGCTCATAAATCCGGGTCGTTTTGCGTTTAAAATATAGAAATCAGTCTTCTGTTCGTGCCAAGAGAGTCGCTCTTTAATGGGAAGTTCACACGATTAGTTTGACCACATGGTTATTGCGTAACTAAATGCTTTTTAGCTAAGGAAAAATAATTTCAAACTAAAGTAATACCAATAAAAAATGTGTTATTATTTTTATTAATTTTTGTTGAGTAATTAAAGTAAATTGGTGGTTTTCTGAATTTTCACTTTATTTATTTTAACCTAAAAATTTTGTAACTTCAGAAAATTGGTGTAACTAATGAGAGAGTTACAACATGTTTCCAAGGGCTTTAATCCATATCGTAATTGTGCAAACAATTTTTTCACCAAATCACTCAAGCTAAGATTCTTTAACATGAATTGTAATTCATTAGTAGATGAAGTTTGGTACAGAAATTTATAAGTTGTAATTTGTTAGTGAATAAAATTTGGTATAGAAATGTATAAGTTCCAATAAATTAGCATGAATAAGTTTTTTGATAGATATGATTATAATTTATTTAATGTCCTTTTAGGTTTATTAACTCAAGGTTATAATTAGTATTGGTTAAAGATCAATTTTTTTGGCATATCTCTCTGATAGCTAAAACTTGAAAAAATGTTTGCACTTCAAGAGGCTAGATTTTTCTATGCTATATATAGTTTTGAAGGCATAAATAGATTTGATGCCTAGAAAATCTCTTTGTACACTTGGACTGTGTAGGCTTCACACTTTAAACTTCCTTCACACTTTAAACTTCCAATTCCAACAAATCTACAAATCTTTGTTGGATTTTAGACAAAATTCATGCAAACATATATTTGACAAAAAGTCACAATGTAAAATAATAAAACTATTTAAAATGTTT
>APFE030130958.1:14429-68951 GCA_000404065.3 Pinus taeda
CACCAGTCCTTGACATGGGGGGCTGCTTTGAGAAGAGAAAAAACAATCTTTTCCCGACTCAAAAATTCATGAACAGAAAAATAACCCTCTAGCAGATTTAACCACTTATCTACAGCATTTGCATCTATCTGACCCTCGAATATGGGGATTTAAAAATTAACTCGTACCTTAAAGGGCGTGGCATTTCCAGAGTAGCTGCTGGAAGCCGATGCGTCACCTCTAGGTAGCCGCTAAAGGATCTGTTCAAAGTTATCCATCATCGCGTTCCTTTGCCGCTCGAGGGCTTCTTCGAGCAAGATTTTGATAGTATCTCCTGCCCCATCGTCTTTCTTCTCATCCGCCATGGGAGGCCGTCGGGATTTGTGAGGCTGGTCTTGCAAAGGTTCGACCAGTTCAAACCCTAACTCCTTATATCCTGACCTCGTTGGGGACATGCAAAGAAAAACAGCGAAAAAGCAGACCGCTCTGATACCACTGATCCAGATTTAAACAGGAACGCAATAAAATACAGAGATAACCATATACACAAAGATGCAGCGGAAGTAATACTTCATTTCATTAATGGAAAATACTGAAATATGCTTACAACCAGAAATAGAAATAAACCAGCTAGGGCGATGGTAGCTTATCTCTGAGAAGAGATGTGTGGCTACAATGCCTCTGAACTGTTCCGAACTGTGTTAACAATGAGGCTCGAAGGCCCTATTTATTGTTGAGAAACAATGGAAAACCCTTCACATTCCAAAACCTAACCCCAGAAGATGAAACGCCAAATTGTGGCCCCGTTTTGGGTAAATTGGTACATCAATTTCCCAGGGTCGTAACTTTGGCATACGATCTCCATTTGACGCGTATGATAGCTCGTTAGAAAGATCTATCCGAGAACTACCGCTTTGGGAAGGGAAACTTTAGTCCATGGACCCATGTTGCCCCCAGATTTCCCAAAAAACGTCATTTAGGGCCTCAAAACAGCTCCAGAAGTTCAGGACCCAAAAAACTGCTAAAAATAGTAAATTGTGTTACAATTACGAAAACTGAAAAACTGAAAGAGACAGTTGCGGGGGTCCAAATGGAATAGGTGGGTGGCCACCAACATCCACCTGGATCAGTACATCTCTTGATTTATGTTCTAGCTGCTTCTCTTTATTGTTGCAGTGTTCTGGGGTCAGAAGTGGTGTGTGATTACTGTTACTGAGATCTGGGTATAGTTGTCAGAGAAGTGTTTTATTTTGATTCAGTTTTGATTGGTGAAAAGGTGATTGGTTGATGCAGAAATTCTTGATGTTTGATTATGTTCATGGATCCAGTCTGAAAATTTATGAAACGTGGTCCCTGGAAGCAAAGAGAAGGTTGTAGCCTTCTGCAGGTAGTAACCTACGTACTAGTATCCCAGCTAGTACAAGAGCTAAGGGGGTTGTAGCTCCCTTCCAAGAAAAGCTGGAGAACGAGAGAGGGTTGTAGCTCTCTGCAGGTAGCAGCGTGCGTACTGGGAAAGGACTGCACCTATATAGAAAACATTGTAAAAAGAAGTTTCTAAATAAAGGAAGATAGAGACGAATTGCAGTATGTGGTTTTCACCCACATTGGGTTTGCACCTTATATATTCTACTTTTGTGTCTGATTGTCTTCTGCTCTGTTTCATTGTTTCTGGTTACTGTTTATTTGATTCTGATACATATATTAATGATCAACATCTGTAAGATAAATTAAATTATAAGTTTGTACGGTATACGCGGGTTTCCTTATCTGTAGTTGCGTATATACGCGGTTTTCACTAACTGAAGTAGCGTATATGATCTGGGTTTGAAAAAGGAAATAATTGACTTGATAATATTGATTCATGCCCCCCTCTCAGTATTATTTCCAACAAACCCAATGTGGGTGAAAACCACCTGCTACAATCGTCTCTATCTTTCTTTTTAATAAGAAACTTCTTTTACAATGTTTTGTACTGGTGCAGTCTTATACTATTACGTAGGCTTCTACCTGCAGAAGGCTACAACCTTCTTTTTTTCTCCAGCTTCTCTTGGAAGGGAGCTAAAACCCCCTAGCTCTTGTACTAGCTGATGTATTAGTACGAAGGTTTTGACCTACAGAAGGCTACAACCTTATTTTGTCTTCAAGGGACCACGTTTCATAAATTTTCAGACTGGATCCATCAATAACATCAATCAAACATAAAATATATCTGTATCAACCAATCTCCTTTACACCAACCAAAACTGAATCAAATAATCACTTTTCTGAATGTTGTAACTAGAACACAATAACAGTAACTAGAACCCAATCCAGAACCCAGAACTCTACAACAGTAAACAGAAGTAGCTAAAACATATTTTATGAGGTGTACGCTACTTCAATGTGTCAAACCGGTGTGCATACGCACTTTTCTCAAGGCAGACCTACGTATATGCAATTTTAAAATACCGAACCAGCGTGTATATGCGCCTTTGTTATATGGAACCTGTGTACAGATCTATAAAAAATGATTTAACCTTTACCACTATTCATACATTAGTTATACCCAGATCATCAGATTTATAGATTACGACATGCGCCAATTATTCACGTAAAAGATCAAAAACCACACAAAGATACTTCTCTTCAAGCATTAAGATCTTGACCCATCAATAGAACTTATCCTTCTTCAAGCACTCAAGTTCCTCCTTGATTCAGAACCAGCTATGCACCATTACCCAATCAATATTCTAGATCTTGCTCTTCATTAGATATTCAATACTTGAGTGCCTTTGCCTAATGATCTTCTCCTCCTTTTATAGTCTTAGGCCTTACTCAATACCATGCTCCAAAACCACTTAAAACCAATACCTTGGACTAAATACCTGGGGTCAACATGTCGGACAAGATACCATGGACCAATACCATAGTCCAAATACCATGGACCAAAACCAAATGTACGCACCTTTCCTTGCATGAAAGTGCATTTATACGCATATGTGCCATTTGGTCGTCGAAACCGCGTGTATACGTGGCTTGGTCAAAGGGAACCTACGTATATCTCTTTTTCCTTGATTTTGTGAGTCTAAACTGTGATTTGTCATCTACGTGAGTTGCCATCAAGGACAACACCTGTGCCATAGAGCCAAACGTGTGTCATAATATCAACAAACCTAACATCTTTGTGACCCATATTTCTTTCTCTTCTGAAGATAATCTTTGTTCTAAAAAGTGATGAGCCTCATCATTGGGGTAATAATATGGGCCTTAATTCACCTCCTAGCTTAGTCAAACCAACTATTCTAACAACTTATTGCATACTTTCGATTATATTTTTATTATAAGATGAATTAGATTTGGGTATTTTTCTTGGTGGTCTAATGTGCATTTAACATAGGATTAAAGGTTAAAAGCAAGGAATTTTGGCAAAGACATTGGTCAAAACTCGAATGGGACAAGGGAGAGGAATTATGGGAGGTAAATCCTCCTTATTTACTACCCCTCCATTTAAATATTCCTCCCTTAGCTCGGAGTGCAAACAACCAAATCATGAGGACTAGAAGGCAACCGAGCAAGTGAAAGTCAAATCACCAACTTATCCCGAGTTTAGGAGCCGAGCCTCCCTAATTTTAAGGAAGTTGTTGGAGACTTCAGTGCTATAAGTAGAGAGGCCTAGGACCTCAGTAGGATTCGGACTTTTGATTGTAAAACTCTACTTTATTTTCGAGTTGCAAGACTTGTGACAGTTTTTGATGTAATCCATTATTTTGATAATAAGAATGAGTTTTGTTTTAAGCCAGCACTAAGTTAACCCAGAGGGCTTAAGATCTTGGGTTAGGGCCCAACCCTAGCAGCTAAGGCTCCTCTTTATTGTACGTGTATGCTAGTGTAGGTTCATGGTTTAACCGTTCATTTGCTTAAGTAGTTGCATTTCCATTACAACAGTGTAACGCATAGATTTATGGTTTAATTGTTCATTTTCCTAACGAGCCGCATTTCCATTACAACAATGTAGAGTAGATTGGTTGTGTTTTAGTTTTCTTCCATTTGCACTTTCTTTCAATTAGCAGGTTAGAAAGGAAGAAAATATCCCCATAAGGTTGTCAGTAGGTGTCTTGACCTCACCTCCTCCCTTTGGGACCATGACTTGAGGAACAGACCCTTCAACAACCCAAAAAAATATAAATTTCTAGTTCTTGTGTGAGCTTTGGAGTTTGTTGTCTTGATTCAATACTTGGTTCATTTCATTGTTTTATTTTTGTAATAATATCTCACTCATATTCTCATTTCCTTCAGCACTTTCTTCATGCATAATATATGTGGAAGCCAATAAATCACGACTTAATCAGATTATACCCATATATCTCCTTACTATTTGATCCATAAAAAACCTTCCCAATCACCGTTAACTGTGTGTCACATATTCATTTCAACATTTGACTTTAGGTGCTCCAAATCTCCACCGTCGATCTATTTTGCTTCGTCCAATGGTTATCACGTCACCCACAAGTCAACTAGCTTGGCTGATCTCCACCATTGATCAATCCCGCGTGATCCAACGACTATTGTGCAGTCTCGCGTGAATTATTGCACGACCGATACCCGACCAAGAGCATGCGAGAAAAGTGATTTTCCTGTGCTACGTGTCACTCACTTAGGCTAATCGCATGAAATTTAAAAATACAGGTTACAGCTCTTAGGGTGCGCGAGATACTGCTTACCACCTATATTGATTTCAACATTTGACTTTAGGTGCTCCACATCTCCACCTTCCATCTGCCTCACTTGATCCAACAACTATTGTGTCACCCAATCACCAACTAGCTTGGCTGATCTCGGTCGTTGATCAATCCCGCATGATCCAACAGCTATCACGCAATCTCGCGCGAATTATTGCATGGTCGTTATCCAATCAAGAGCACGTGAGAAAAGTGGTTTTCTCATGCCATGTGTTACTCACTTAGGCTAATCGTGCAAAATTTAGGAATTCCACTTACAACTTTGAGGGTGTGCAAGAAACTGATTACCACCTACGAAAGACCGCTCCATCATTCTGCACGTTTTTTTCCTTCTGTTTCCATGTGACTTAATGTGATCCATCCATATATTCACTTAATCCCCACAATAATATCTTCACCACTCATCTTTCATTAATCCTATTCGTCCATCGATTCACTTAAACTTCGTGATAAGATCTTTGCCACTCATCTTCCATTAATCTTGTTCAACCATCTATTAACTCAATCTCCTGCAATAAGATCTTTGTCGCTCATCTTTAGTTAATCCTGTTTGTTCGTCTATTCACGTAATCTCCTGCGATAAGATCTCCATCGCTCATCTTCCTGTGCACTGTTGCTTCATTACATCTTCCTTTCACTGATTTCGATCTTCGCTTGCTCTTCTACTTGATTCCTTCATGAACGTTGTTCTGCATATCATTTAAACGCTGCCACTCCCGAGTTTCAATTTGGTTGAAAACCGAAATGACAAAGGAGATAGAGAGAGAATTGAGGGTGCCTTCCCCATCAGGGAAACCAATGGGGACACTAAGATCAAGAATATAAGCCCCTATGCTCTACCTCATTTTCATGGACTGACCACAGAGGAATCCGAAACTTTCCTATTTGATTTTGATGCTATATGCCGAACCTATGATTATACAGATGATAAGAAAAAGTTAAAATTGTTTCCATCTACCCTCAAGGATGCAAAATTGCACTGGTTCATGGGTTTACCTAAAGATAGCATCACAACTTGGGGTCAAATGCAACAGGATTTTAACAACAAATATAGGGACTACTCTAGATCAAAGGATAATAAAGAAGATATTTTCAGGATGACCATGGGCAGGGATGAATCCTTAGAAGACTACGGAGGAAGATTCCAGCTCAGTTACAAAAGGGCCAGGTGCACACTTGACCCTGAGTCACTAAAGTTGGTCCTGCTTAGAGGAGTAAGGGACTATCTTTTGGATACCTTACACTTGTTAGCAGGAGGAGATATCTACCAATTACCCTATGAGGATATCAAGACTATCTTTAGAAACCATTCTAGGGTAGCCAAGAAAAAGGGGAGGAGTAGTCAACCTATGGCCAGTACATCATCTTCCAACTCATCCATCAAGGGTGAAATTGGAAATATGCTGAAAGATTTGAAAAGTGAGATGTTGCAAACCCTTGCCTTACAATTGGACACCATGAACATTAAAAGGAAGCAAGAGGAATTAGAGAGAGCCTTGGCCATCTTTATTCCTAGATGCACCAAGAGGCATCCTAGGAACGAATGTCAATTACACTGCATTGAGATTTGCTCAGTCTGTGAAGAAAACCACTCTAGAGACAAGTTCCCTTATTTACCCAGACTCAAAGTTGTATATCAAGGAGTTGAAGGGATCAATGAGCAGCTTTGTTACATCAACCAAAGGAGACCTCCTGGGCCTAGACCATACCAACAAGGTATGCAAGGGTCATCCCATGCATATTACAACCCCAACCAAACCACAGCTATACCTTCTTAGGGAACCCCTACTCATCCTTCCTGTTCTACACCCCCTCCTTGTTCCTATGCATATCAATATCATTCCCATCCAACCAGCCAGTCATTTCAAACTTATTTTCTGCCACAACCTTAGTGGAATACCCCACTCCAGGGGTGGAGGCCCCAATACAACAATTCTCACCCTCTATTGCCTCCACCACTTACCCAACCACAACTCCTACACTCTACTCCACCCAAGTAACCCCAAATGCCTGTCGAGCCAAATCCAAACTTGAACAATAGGCAGGCTCAACAAGTATACAGTGGAGAGACATCATACCCAACTTATGCTACAGAAATCCAGGAGATCAACCTAACATCTGGGAGAAATCTCCCGAATAACCAACTTCCCTCTCCACATAGGGAGGTTGAGGAAGAAATATGGGAAAGCAACCTTAAAGTAAATCCACACTTTCCTAAGAGATTATCCCAACCACTCCAACCTATCCCAGAAGACACTGAACTTCTGGGAGAATTGAAAAATCTATGTGTAAAGATCCCCCTTCTCCAGGCATTAAAAGATGTTCCCATTTACAATAAGTTGATTAAGGAGAAATTTTTCTAGCATCCAAGAAGAAGAGAAAGGGATGCCCCTACCATTAATGTCATTAGGCAGCTATCTGACTTAATGTGGGGTAGGTAATATGTCCAAAATATTTGGACCCTGAATGCCCTGTAGTAGATGTGCACACCAATGGCACCATTGTCCCACACACTTTGATCGATCTTGGAGCTGTGATTAATTTGATGACCAAGGACACCATGCTTAAGCTCAACCTCCAATGGTCATTGAGGAAGACCACAATAGTTCTGCAACTTGCAGATCGTTCCACAGTCACCCCTGAGGGAATTGTGGAGGATGTGATGGTCTCGACTGACTCCTGGGAGTACCCTGCATATTTTCTAGTTCTCTAGCCTAAGTCTAAGCTTACTAGTTACCATCTCATCCTTGGGAGGCTATGGTTGGCCACAATTGATGCTTACATTAGCTGCAGAGCTGGGAATTGTTAGAAAATTATATATTATGGAGAAATGGAACACATAAAATATTGCAGAAATATAAACACAGAAAACACATAAAACAAGAGAGACACAGATATATGTAGTTCATCCAGTTTGGGCTACGTCCACCCTGAACAGCTAGTCCTTCCTTTCTATTATCCAGCAAAATGAAGAGACACAACCTATAGCAAATCCGTTGTAATATCCTCTGTTTTCTCTCACAGTCTCACCTCTCTGTTTCTCGCTCATAGAATACACATCTATTACACAGCCTCAAATACAATGCCCTCATACAAAGAGAGGGGTTTCCTTCTAGGGCAAAAAACCCTAAACTAAACATAAGTTCTGCCGTCAGATCATCTGCCTAATGAAGGGCCCAGATTGAATAGAAATTACTATACTTTTACAAGGCAAATTTACATTTGTTTTTAGCTTCGGGAGCACTGGCCCCGAAACCCCCCCCTGGACCCCCCCTACAGCGAATATTTTATGGGCGACATTGCCGCCCCCATTTCGAATTGGGGTCCAATGTGGCAATACCTTTGAATACAAAAGATAATCTAGCTCCACACCCAACAATCTCCCACTTGGAGACTGATTATAGAAACTCCACTGCTGCTTCATTTGCTGGACAATGACTCCTCTTTGGACCTGGCTATTTCTCATCTTCATCATCATTCTTGAATACCAATTGAAATTGAGCATATTCTCGGTTTCTCCCTCATTACAACTTTTGTTACCATATCTGCAGGATTCTCACTAGTGTGTATCTTTTCCAGCTTCAACTCTCCATCTTCCAACACTTATCATATGAAATGGTACTTGAGCTGTATGTGTTTAGTCCTAGAATGAAATGCTGAGTTCTTTGCAAGATGAATGGCACTTTGGCTATCACTGTATAACGTGCCCATATCATGCTCCTTACCCAATTCATCCATAAACCTTTGTAACCAAATCATTTCTTTACTAGCCTCTGTAGTAGCAGCATACTCTGCTTCTGTTGTTGAAAGTGCAACAACACTTTGGATTTTTGAAACCCAACTAGCAGCTATTCCACTAACAGTAAATACATATCC
Organism: Pinus taeda; assembly: GCA_000404065.3. Classification (NCBI taxonomy): domain Eukaryota; kingdom Viridiplantae; phylum Streptophyta; class Pinopsida; order Pinales; family Pinaceae; genus Pinus; species Pinus taeda. The sequence goes on from APFE030130958.1 coordinate 23,003, forward strand.
TGTAGTGCTCCTCCTGTTATCTCTGTCACCTGCGATATCTGCATCAACATATCCCTGTAGGGAAATGTTTGAACCACCAAAGCATAATGCTTGATTTGTGGTACCTTTCAAATATCTGAGAATCCATTTCAATGCGGAGCTTAGCACCATTGTTGCCACTACGAAGATCCAAAAGGATGAGCCCAAAGATCTAGAGGAAGGGGAGCGACTCTTCCACTCACAGATGTGGGTGAAAGGTTTTCTGCTGCAGTTCATTGTAGAAAATGAGAGCTAAGAAGACAAGGCTTCGAGTCTTGGTAGAGAAGTCTAGGTGTTCTGAGTCTTAGCGTAGGTAGAGGCTCTATAGCTGAATGCGCAGAGGCCTAGGTTAGAAGTCTGCAGCTGAGTACGCAGATCCCTGCAGCTGTATGCGCAGGACGGATAGAGTCTGTAATAATCTGAAGATATCAATGAAGAGAAGTATTCTACAAATTCTATTTCTTTAATTCCTGTTAATGCATCCGGTTATATTCCGTTTTGGGTTTAATTTACAATGTTTATGTGATGCGCGAATATATGTGATTATATTGGTTAATTGAACGCAAGTAAGAATATCAGTTTACAGGGCGCTAATTGTGATTGTTTAGTAAGATAAGTAAACACTTAAGATAACTTGGGAACCTGTACAATTTGTTGTTATAACAGCGTGAAAGTACCTAGACCATAGGTTAGGGCTATGCGAAGGTCAATCGCACTCCTTCGCGGAGGTATTGAAGGGCGGAATAAAGGGCTACACTAGTAGATCCGTAGAACTTAACGACCTGCGCAAAAGCAGGAACAGAGGATATAAACTGACATCACGACCATCTCAAGGTGCGGAAACTTGGTTCCAGCATCCCCCCATACTTCTTTGGGTGAAAATTTGATCTACGCTCCATGAGTTAATGCCGAAAGGGCCAGTAGTGTAAGGATTTATTTGGCTAACTAAAGTTGAACCTGGGTCGGGCCCCATACAACCAACAATAGGCCTTTGCATTGAAATGCATAAATGAATTTGTAGATGACAACATTATACACCTAATTTCATATGAAATGACAACTAAGGAGGTTTGGGACACAATTAAGAGGAATTTTGGTGTAAAGGGAAGTAATCTAGTTGAATATCAAGAGTTTGTTGAATCCCACTATGCTCAGCCACAAGTGGACGACTGTGAAAAACTTATAGAAGAAGCAGAGAAAGAGCATACAGATGCTTCTAAATCCCAATGTGCATAGCCATAAGTGGATGCAAATTTGGTGAATCTGACAACAGTTCTTGCTGATGACAATGAAGTTGCCACTAAAGCAACCAACCTTATGGTGAATCCAACAATTCAATTTTTTGATGTTGAGTTTGATGAAGAATTTTTGCCTAATGATGAATGGTTGCAAATGATGCAAGAGAAACATCATATTGACATGATGATATTTGGCGAAAGAAGCCAACTTGAGTCTGAAAACCAAGTGGAAGACAACAGATTTGCAGCAGCACAGGTTAGTAAAGAAATCGAAGAGATAGAGACAAAGGCAGAGAAGTAGTCAGAGAAAGAAGTGCAGCAGGAGAAAACACTCATTTCAAAGCCGAAGGAACAAAACCAATGTGGTTCTGCAAATATTTTTAATTCTAACATTGATTTCCAGTGTGTAGGTACAAAGAATGATTATGAAGAAGAGTTAAATTTCCTTGAAGCATGGCTTGCAACATGTTGTGTGTGGAGCATGATTGTTCAGAGGTCTTTGTTTTAGCCGGATGTATACCCCAGGAAGTTTTGTACACCCGTCCACGCGGGGGGGACTTGTCCCCCCCGTGCGGGTTCGGGGGGGCCGATCCCCCTGATTGGGGGGTCCGGGGGCCAGCGGTCCCCCGGCGGGGGCTCGGGGGGGGCGCCCCCGAAGCTAAAAACAATAGATGTAAATTTGCCTTGTAAAAGTATAGTAATTTCTAGTCAATCTGGGCCGTTCATTAGGCGGATGATCTGACGGTAGAACTTATGTTTAGTTTAGGGTTTTTTGCCCTAGAAGGCAACCCCTCTCTTTGTATGAGGGCATTATATTTGAGGTTGTGAGATAGATGTGTATTCGGTGTGAGCGAGAAATAGAGAGGTGAGACTGTGAGAGAAAACAGAGGATATTACAGCGGATTTGCTGTAGGTTGTGTCTCTTCATTTCGCTGGATAATACAAAGGAATGACTGGCTGTTCGAGGTGGACGTAGCCCAAACTGGGTGAACCACGTATATCTGTGTCTCTCTTGTTTCGTGCATTTTCTGTGTTTATATTTATGCAATATTTTATGTGTTCCATTGCTCCGTAATATTTAATTTTCTAACAGAACACCATGTCTTGAAAATGTTTGCATAGAAGCTGTAAAAATGAATGTTGAAGACAATAGAGATGATGAAAACATTAACGATATATTCATGAAGTGGAGTCCTGAACAAATATGTTTTACTATAAACTTATCTTTTAGCAAATTGATGATGAAGATCACACAACAAAAGATGACATGTGGTAGCAGCCCACATATGAGACGATTTTTGAAGAAGTCCAGGACATGCTTAGGCAGTCTGGAACAATGGAAGACTTGCACCAACAAATAAAGAAACTAAGGTTTGAAGGATACAACAAGAAGAAAAAGATGAAACAATTTAGAGGCTACAGGATCTCGAAGAAGAGAAGAAGAAAAGTAAATGGAATTAAACTCAATTTTTTAAATTGTATGCTTAACTGAGAGACTAGTAGACATCTTAATTAATTTTTTATGCAGTTGTAATTAAGGGGGAGTTTTGGAGAATCTAATTCTAACCACCTACTAGGTGTCACATCTGTCCATCCAAGTGTCCTAGTTCAGTTTCAGTTAGCCTATTCTAGTTCAGTCTCACTGCAATTATTTATCGTTGATGTCTCCAATGTAATACTATTTAACTGATTCGTAATATCGATAACCTATGCTCCATGTTATTGTTCATTCTTTTTCATTTCTTTGGTATGGGTTTCCAAGTTAATTCCTTGTATTCAACATCTTGTTATGTGGATGGTGCATTGTTTTGTTGATTTCATTTGTTTGCTTAAATAATTGTGTAACCTTTTATAATACAAATTCACCTGCTTTCTCATTATTACTTTGATTTCCAATATATTTGGCCCTCGAATTTGTTTGGGAAGCAAGAATTTTGTTCAATTGGTAAACAATGGAGTTGCAGGTGCCTAAATAAACATTATTATAAAAATGTGTCTGTGTTCTTGGAGCACATGCCTATTCCTAAGGCATGTCAACTTGGCAATCTAGCTAGCATCCTAGTTAGCAACTCAAGGCTTGTTAAACATAGACTCTCATGGACACTAAGGAATGCATGCATCTTCTTGGAACACATCGTTGGGGAGCGGAGCCCCCATAGTCAGTTTTTTGGGCTTAAAGCCCGAGTTTTGGTCCATATAATGTAAAGACCCTGCAAAATGCAAGCGTGGAGCAGAAGGGTCTAGGGTAGTCTGCCCTAAAATAAAGTAAATGTAATATAGAGTGTGTCGACCTACCCATGGTCTATGGACCATTGGATTGTATGAATAGAGTGAGGCTCTAAGGGTAGATGGAAGTCATAAGTCTAATGATATTTTTAGGATGATGAAACAGTTCTGAGTCTATAAGTCTGAGTCTTGGGTTATCGTAGAGGGTAAAGGATCTGCAATTGAGTGTGTAGAGGCCTAGTAGAGTCCGCAGCTGAGTGCGTGGAATCCTGAAGCTGAGTGCGCAAGGAAGGAGTCGAGTTTGTATTGGATCAGCTTTGAAGATGTTAATAAGAAAGATCGGTTGACTGGTATATCGTGCATTTGATTTATAGATCTGTAACTGAATGATATATGTTGATGATACTTGTTTCTTTATCTGCGCGCACTTATATGTATGTCTATAAGTAAAGAATGTTTGAATAATTAATGAACAAACCTTAACTAAGGACGAACTAGGTAATCAACTTAGATCGCAGTGCGAATAAGGCCTGCGCGGTTTCACAGAACACCAGAAACTTTCAAGTATGTGTAATCCAGAGAGCACGAAGGCTGGATTTGGCACTGATCTCCCTCATCAAGACATCCCTAGGGTGCAGAAACCTGGTTCTAGCACCCTTCCATACTACCTCGGGTGAGACCTTAGTCCACACTCCGTGGACTGTTGCGGAAAGGGCTGGTAGTACCGGGATTTTCTTGGCTAAACTCACTATTGAACCTAGGTCAAGCCGCAAGTAGCCAAAAAATGGTTTTGTTGCTGGGACCAAGATCTACCTAAGGGATGTCTAATGTCGGAACATCGGAACCCGATGAAGAAGGAAATTAAAGAGTGGTTAGGTCAGAAGATTCACGAGTTCGTGACACAGGAAAACTGAAATTTGCAGATGTTTGAGAAAAAGTGGCTGGATTGCTACGTATATATGGAAATCCACGAGATTTTCTTCGCATCCTTTCCAACAGAACTATATGATTGGGTCGCGATATTAGCTGATAGCCAGGGAAGATATCAGCTCGACTAACTAATAGTGTGGACTCTGGAGTTGGTGCGCAGGTTAGAGGCATCAGAGGACAAGATCACAAGAGCTGTGAACCACTAGCTTGACTGGATAATAGGGGGATTCATCACTGAGTTCGTGATAGACACAACAGTGAGCTACAGCAAAGCAGAGCGATGGTTTCTCAAAGGACCATGAGGTAAGTACATTAAATCTTTGAACACTTGGATTAAGATGTTGTTGTGTGAAAAGAGGGTTATGCGAATACATTAATGTTTGGAACAATGTGGAGCAGAAAGATCTACAAAGGTAACGAGGATTAGAGAACAGTCCCCTGATTTCACCTTCACGAGAAAGCAAGGAGGAGCTCGCTCGGTTCTGCCCAAGAAGTGCGGTACGATTGATAAAACAAAAAATTCCGTAGTTACCACTTCTATCCACGCCATCACCCACTTCACCTCCCTCACCTCCATCTTCACCCTCCCCACCTCCACTAAACCCGCAGTTCAGCATGGCGAACGTGATCAAGCTACCTATATTCAAAGGAGTAGGAAATGAGGACCCATATTAGTTCTCGTTCATGGTGAGAGCAGTATGGGAAGCACAAGGGATTACAGATGATTACATCAAGAAGGCTACATTGGTGAGCACGTTGCCAGATCACACATTGACATGGTATATCAAGCACTCTAGCAATCATCCAAACACAAGGATAGCAGAGGTCCAGAATGCGTTGAACAGAGAATTTAGTAGGCCGAGATCCAAGATGCAATCAATCATTGGGTTCAAAGAAATCGCGATGCTCTCAGGCGAGGCCCCCTACGATCTATATCAGTGACTGAAGAGTACGATCTGTGAGGCTAATATGACGCTCACGGATGCGCAACACCGCGCCTAGTTTGTGGCATCCCTGACACCGCACCTGAGGACGGCATTGTCACAACAAAAGCTTTCAACCCAAGCTAAAGCATTAGAGATGGCAATGAGGTTGCATGAGACTCCGATACAAGATCCTAGGTTGGGAGCTCAACAAATACACGTGCAACTATAGAACCTATGCTTGGATATGCAGATTTTGAAGCAAGATAGGGCATCGTGACCAGAGGCGCGTGAAGAATTATGGTGTTTAAAATGTAAAGGTTAGGGTCACAACAAGGATCATTGTACCATATTCGCGAACTATTTGGTAGGAGGGGGGCCAATGCCGTTGAGACCAGAAGCACAGGCAGGGCCAAGTGTGACACCAGCATTATGGTGCACGATCTGTCAGGTAGGAGGGAAACACACGACAGATAATTGTCATCTGTTGCAGAGGTATACACAGGTCCCCCAACAATTCTTTTGAAAGTTCTGCAGTCTAGTGGGACACGATGAGCACACTTGTTGCAGCTACGACCTAATGATGGATTGGACCCCGACATATATGATGCAAATAGAAACGAGAGGTCTCGATCCAGTTGCAGGGATGATGCGCGCTGGATTTCAAGGTCGAGGTCGAGGATGAGGAGGAATGGGACCGGGAAGGGGCCACAGACAGTTGATTTGTTACAATTACGGAGGACCAGGGCACTACGCCCACGATTGCACCAATCCAACAAGGATATCTTGTTCGTACTGTGCCCAGTTTGATCATGAACGAGTGGATTGTCCTACGTTAATCGCACAGATGCATGAAAAAGGAGTACTCCAGCCTCCTCGGACTCAAAACATACATATGATGAAATTTGTACCCCACGATGAAGATCCCAACGTAAACATGATGCTTAGAAGTGGTGTGACCATAGGGGAAGATAAGGGGAAGCAACATGTGGAAGATACATGGGTTCACAAGGCTCCTGTGAAGGAACTCGAGTTTGAAAGGAGACGCTTATGAAAGCTAAGGAGAGCTTCACGGAAGCCTTCACTTCAAGTAGTAAGGACCAACCAAAGTCGGGGATGGATCTTTCCATGCTTACTACCTTTTTGGAGACCTGCATGAAGCTATTGAACGATAATAAGGTAGTTAAAGGATTACAAGAGTTGATCACTCGATGCGCAAGATCGGGTGAACCGCACATAGTCCGGAAGTTCGGAAAGCATACATTGCGCACAGGGTGAGGGATGAGATTGACGACGCAGATTAGTGAATATGAAATGGATCAAGTTATCCTGGACCTAGGGTCGGAAGCGAATGTGTTACCTAAGAAAACCTAGGAACGCATGGGCAGGCCCGTGTTGCAGTGGTCCCCTATTCAATTACGAATGGTGAACCAACAAAAGATTGTGCCCATGGGAAGATTGCAAGGAGTGATAGTTGATATTGAAGGCGCAAGCACACAAATGGATATTGAAGTGATAGAAATTGTGGATGACGGCAATCCTTATCCCGCGTTGTTAGGAATCAACTGGGCGATGGATATGAATGGAGTCATCAATCTAAAGAAGAGGAAGATGATATTCGAGAAAAAGTCACTACGTGTGGTAGTCCCATTACAACCATCCGAAGGGGCACGCTACACTGAACCAGTGCACGACAATGATAGCAACAATGAGCTGGATTGTATTTACCAGATGACTATGCAAGATTAGGATCGGGTGCATCCGACCACGGACGGAAGAATCTCGTGGGAGCGGGACAACTCCTGCACTTCGGATTTAGACAAGGAAGTAGGGCGTTGGTAGAATCGGTTACACGAGTTGACAATGCTAAATTGCAACTTGATGATTAGATCACTTCGTCGCATGACAACAGAAGCAAGGGAACGACCAACACACGAGGACATGAAAGTGGTAGAGGATTCATGGACAAAGTCGAAAGCATAGTACTGAAACAACAGCAGATATGGTGCGCGACCCCTGTACATGAATGGAGTAGACGTCCAAAGATCGGGATAAGTTAGCGCAAGGATAAAAGACAAACACGACAGAGAAGGTTGTGCATTCCCCTGTATCGGTGAACATGGACTATGTTGTCTACAACCAGACTAAGGATCGACATTGGGATCTAGCAGCAGCAGTAGAAACAACAATTCACACCACAAAAATGTCACATATAAGCATACAAAAGGGTATGTGGGATCCTGAATAAGGTTCATCACGCCCGTCGGACTACTTGGGACCGGCGCGTACTAGTGGTTCGATGGGCCTCGAGGGCTATGTACAAGCATCTGAGCTCAGGGATGACCCGCGGAGTCAAGGCCATAGGTTTGCAAGGAAGGCATCATCACACAATTGGAACAACTAATAAGGACTCGGGTAAATGAAGTAGGCAGTTACTAGAAGCCATTCGGCAAGGGAGCTTGAAACTTTGCGAATGCAATGAAGATGGGGCATGGTTGAGGAAGAAAAGCATGACGTTGGACGAAGAAATTAGCGAACTAGAAACTGAAGTCGCACAAGCAGGCTGCGAGAAACTAATAATAGCCAACCCTACTACTGCATTAGGAGTTGCGACCCTGCTACCATGGCTGCGACCGCACCTTACTAAACAGGGAAGTGTACCATACAAAGAAGAACATGATCCACTAATGGATGCAACGGTATTTGAAGGGTGCCTGCAGCCCGAGCTAGCAAAAAAATTGAAGCCTCATATCGGGGGTGTGACCACCTGACTATCTGTAGGAAGCATAGTCTCAACGCTCCTAACAGTTGAAAGAGGGCATGGGACTAGAAACGAGTTTGTAGGAGAGATGCGCGAGAAGGAGGTTCTGCATAGGGCCAGTATGTCACAGGGGTCGTGGACACGCGTAAGGAGCCATGTTGTTGCATGGGTAGGCTTGGAGGTGACCGTTGATGTCATTGTTCATGACAGGAGGTTCAATTTAAGGCAGAAAGGAGCGGGCGGTGGGCCATTAAGACAGGAATTAAGAGATAGATTCGGGACGATCTACTTCCAAGAATGTATTAATGACTTAGAAGTAGGGGGAGTGGTCGAATTCAAATTCAAACGTTACTATAAAATCCCACGGGGTAGCCTCAAGCCAACACTTGGTTGTTTAAGAGTTGAGCCAGTATAGAGCATTGAGCACTGAGCTACCTTGCCACTCGTGAGTATGTGACTGAATGACTCTAGTATAGAAACAATGATGACTGCGAGAACTAGAGTGTGATTCGCTGAAGTTACTCCAGAGCCCCGTGTGACCCAGGAGGAGCCTGGAGAGGCGGTAGCTGCACCAGAAATTCCAAAGTCCCCTCGCATGCCACGACCATAGAAAGACAAGCAGACAATGGGGCCAGTCCGGGTATTACCACAGAACCCACGAGTTAGTAGATTGTCAATTGCAGAGAAAGGCAAAGTTGTCATTACTGAAACAGAGGCGGAGGAGGAGGATTTGCAAACCCTAATTGCCCAAATTGAAGCACAGGATGATGAGGTGGAGAATGTTTCCCAAGTACCTTCAGCAATAAAGTTACCCCCCTACATCACTCTGCGGAGAGGGATGGCCAAGATACCGAAGGACCTGGAGGCCACGAAGAGTGCGCTCCAGACCTTGCTTCTTCTGAATGAAATAAGGTTTGAAGGTCTGCCATTGGGGTGGGTACCTAATATGAAGTTCAAAGACTGGGATCTCGTAGACAGCGAGAAGTTCCCACAATTGGCCATGGGGAGATTACTGCAGCAGAAATGGTTACGAGGTGTGGAGAAGGCTGGGTTACTCCATCTACAGTGGATACCCCACCACCACCACACGCCCATCCCAATTTTTGTTATCCGGCAGCTGCTGGGTCTAGTACACTGTGGGTACCTCTGGCTGGAGGAGCCAATTCCCATCATGGACAATTTAATTCATCAAATTTCTCGGCTGCCTATTAAAGGAAACAACCCCTCAGCCATAGATGGAAAGAGCACTGACTTGGCCCTCACAGAAGCTATGAAGGCCAAATATAAGCTAGAGAAGAGGAAGTGAGGATATGTAATAACGAGTGTTGTCGCACAGACTATCACGACAACGCTCAGACCGAGGGCTTTCACCCTGATCCCCAATCTCTCCGTTTAAGCTTATCTCCCGCGGCTAAGGGGGGTAGAACCTATGGGACAATAGATGACCAATTGTGGACTAGTTGGATTGAAGACACGAGGGAAAGCAAGCACTTATTTGATTTTATTAAGTTAATAGACTAGTGCCTTATGATTGTTTATCAAATGCTTGCAGAAATATGAGCTCATTAACAATCATTTACTATCAGATAACTCAAACAAAGATTAACCTTTACCAAATGCGAGATAATCGATAAATGTTCAATGGCTTAACGATATTCCGGAAATTAAATTTCGAAATATTAAGTGCATTAAATAACCACATAATTTTAAATGCTAACCAGAGATCACATTCATGTAGCTAATCTTTAAATGATCATTGAAGCATATTTAACCACATGAAAATGATCAAAATTTTAGCCTTGGGAGAAAAATATATATTGCAAACATGACAAATCCCTGAGCCAAGACTAAAACTGGTAAAAATTTTCCAAATATTTTGATTTTTTTTTTATATTTTTGAATAAAACAAAATTGAGCTAACTAAAGACTAAATAAATGAAACTTTAAATCTAAAATAATACTAAAATCTAAACTAAATTAAAAGAAACCCTTTTTTTATTTTTTTTTAATTCAATCTAAAATCTAAATAAAACCTAAATCTAATCTAAACTAACTTACATCTAATATATATGAAACAAAATATGAGAAAACTAAAAAGAAAATTCCCAATTATATTTATATATATATAATATTTATTTATTTTATTTTTTCTTTTTTTTTTTCAAAATCAAACCAAATAAACAAAATCGATTTTTATTTATATATTTTTTTATGATTTTATTAATATTTTGTTTTTTATTATTTTATTTTTTATGAGATTGTAAAATTCTGAATTTAGAAATCAAAATAGAACTAGACTAAGCTAAATAAAAGTAAATAATAGTAAAAAAAAGAGAGAAAATCTTAAGTCTAACTAAGAAATGTATACATACCACACATAAATTATTAACCAACGCACGTAAAAAAAAAAGAAAAACCAAAACGAAATATGATCCTAGCCCGTATATAGAAAAAAAATCGAAATTTTTTGGCTGTTATGTATGTATGCACTGCAAGTGCAGTCGAAGACAAGGAAGAAAAGCTGAAGCGAAGGCCGAGGGGAGGAACACGGGTTCTGCTACGAGTTTGAGATCAAGGAATGGATGATATTGCGGGAGTGAGCCACGGAAATAGCAAGGTCGGGGGTATGGAAGGTGAACAATGGGAGATTGCGTGCAGCGTGAGAGGAAAACAAGGCAGCGCGAGTGATTTTTTTTTTGTTTTGCAGGTTGCTAAGCTTCTTGTTGTGTAGGCGTTTTGCAGGTCCAGAATAGAAGCCTGTGTGTAGAGGAAGGGAGAATGCAACTGCAAATTTGGAGGGACTGTGAGTTTATTTCGATGGATAAGAGCAAACAGATATCGGATAGGAGACATAGTTTGAGATGGGCAGAGATATGGTGCAAAGACGGCAGCACGCAGGTGGGCAATGGAGACTGCCTGTGGAGATGCCGCAGATAGGGAGACAACATAAAAAAAAAAAAATTGAGATTTTCGGTGAGAAAATAAAAATTTTCCTTGAGCAACAGAGAAACTGAAATCTTTAACCCTTTCCTGCTATAGATTGCATAATGGAAACCCTGGTTGCCTCATGGAAAACCCTGAAAAATTCTCAAAGCCTATACCTGCAACCTGCAATGGCAAAAAACAGAAAACCCAAAAATAACATGTGCAGGAAACAAAACTGAAAACCCTATATCAGCTAAATAATTACAGTATTCACAGATCTATGACTTTAAGTAACTAGATTTGTCAATAATCCACAGAAATATTTTCAGAATTTCAGATTTACTATGAGATATTTCAGAAATCTCTCATACAACTCAAAAATAAACTCTAAATGATAAACCCAGAATCAAAACTGGCTGGGCTCTACAAGAGGCTGCTTGGCGGGAGTTGGCTGGTTCAGCCTAGAACTTCCCCAAACGCCCGTTAATTTTCTCAATCTGGATTTCCTGCATAGCTCACTTTAGCTATCAATAAAGAGGGAAAAAATAGTGCTAAATACCAAATCCAATGGAGATACCTACCATTGCTTTCAAAAATTCTATTACCATTAAAACCCTAGTGAGTGAACAAGATACCTGTGTTCAACATCCCTCTTTACCAAGCTATTACTAATGGCTGAAAATAAAATTATGCAGAAAAAAATAAAACAGCTTACAACACTTCAGAAGAGTAACACCAGCAAGATTTCAACCCCAAAGTCTTTCTTTATTGCACCAGAAAAAGTTTACAAGAGAGCTTTCTTCAGCACAAGACTCACATATCCAATGATCTCAAATGACCCCTAGCACCCTATTTAGAGGAAAAATTCCCAACGACTAGTTCGAGTGATCCATGTCAAAATGATCTCGACTGTCGATGAGGATCAAGATATCTTTTAATCTCATCCTGCGAATTTTTAAATATATTTTAATATATTAAAAAATTGAAATTCTGCATTTATTTACTTTAAACATTTGACTTATTATTATTTACTATTTTTAAATTTTATTTTATTTTTATTATTATTATTATTTTTAATTTTTATTTTTTATTTTTTATTTTTTAATTAATTTGTTTTTTCTTAAATGGATCCTCAAACTTAGCCTTTGGAAAAATCACCTAGGACCTAGGACATAGGACTTATGAGAGGGATTAAAACATTTTCTAACCCTCAAGACACTTTACATCATGACTTTTACAATTTTACATCTCAAGGGGGAAAACCCATTTGACATAGACCCTCATAGATCACCCAGTTTTGCGACACAACTATAATCTAGCAGATCAACGCACTAGGATTCCCCTAAGATTCTAATGAAAAAATTCATTCCAGCATTGGGGTTAGGCTGAAGGAAAACTCTGCCAATCATGGATTGGTGAGACAAAAAACCTTCTGGAACGTAGATTATCACTAGAAAATTAGGTCCACCTAGGCAATTTACATACATGACTCAACTCTGCTAAGATCATTTACAATTCACACATGCAGACTGGGTTTACAACATCATATGATCAAGTCGACGATGACTGTCAAATGGCATGGACACGTCAATCAAGCGCCATCCCTTTTGCAAAGAAAAGGGAGTGCACTGCTATGGGAAGTTGATACGTAGTGGTCAACAACGAGCATCAAGGACCAAGGGGTGTGCGTAGCCACCCAGCTGCTGGCCGACAAGCTCATGCGGAAATGTCGTGCAAATGTGGTGCCACCATCTATTAATACATTGGTAGAGCAGTGTGCAGAGTGGGTCCAATTCAACTGGGTGCAGTTTCTTTGCGATGAGTTTTTGACGAATTGTAAGGAGGCCCAAGAGCAAGGTAAGACCTTCCACTAGGAGTGGTTGCTCTTATCCATCCTATTGGTTGCAGGGGAGTTGCTGAAGGACAGGCAATTTCCCACCATTGAGAGGAACCTACCCAAAGCCGCGAGGTACACCTCGCTCAGGGCAACGAAAGAAGCGACGAGGGTTCACGAGATCAAGGTGTTTTGGGTGTTCATGGAGGCGAGTATTTGCATGTGGATCAACCGTAGGTCGTGCTTGTCCCCGACAGTATATAACAGTCTGCAAAGCGTGGCAGAATTTAAGGTAGATATGCATAATCTGTATATCTGGGCGTGAAAGGATCTAGACCGAATGTGGGTGAAGCTTCCATTCATTGCAACAGATGATGCAATTTTTGATGTAATGGCGGCATGGTCTCCGAAGTGGCGCGAACCGGACTTGGCAGAACTGGAAAGGATCATAGCGCAATAGTGGAAGAAGGAAACCAAGCTGCGCATCATGAAGCTGGCGGAGAGGAAGCGCCAGGAATAGGAAGTGGCCGCGTAGCAGAAGATAGCTGAGGCAATGGCGACAACACAGATGACACAAACTACACCCACGCCTGCCAAAGAGACTGAGGAAGACAAGGAAGTGTCCATGGAGCGGGATATATAGGGGGAGGCTGAGATAGAGGAAAGCACAGACCCTTCACCAAAATCGACCCAACTCAAGGGGTCACACGTCCAAGAGAAGCCAACTACATAGAAAAAGCTAAAGGCAACGAAGACCTCTAAGGGAGCTCTTCTTGACAGGAGCGAACCAGTTCGCAATGTCACTAAGGATTCTCTTGAAGAATTAATGATGGAGCAGACAACTATGTTGGGGGCACTCAGAGCATAGTTGTAGGCATTACAGGTGCGACCCCCAGGGATGATGACATCGCACCTTGCGGAAGGTGCATCCGAAGCTAAGCAGATGTTGTGCGCCCACACAACGAACATTTTGGTATTACCCGAAGGTGCAGTCTTAGCAGAAGCCGAAGGTAACATGAAGGGATGGGGGTTGAATTTGGCCGCCCTTCTTAGAGAAACCCTATACCAGCTGCAGGATGGGGTAATTGATGAGCTTTGTGCCAGGGAGGGCCGTGCCCTCTAAGTGTTAAGCGAGTTGAAGTTAAATTTAGAATAGATCCACCTGTAGCGCGACAACCTGGTCGCACAAAACCAGGGATTAGAACAGGCCGTGGAGGAGACCTGTAGTAGCATACCAGAGTTGGCCGTGCCGGCGGCACTCCCTACCGCAGAAAAAATTCACCAATTAGCATCTAAAGTCCACAAGACCCAGGAGGAGGCTACAAAGGTTCAACTGGAGCTAAACTTGCAGATCGCGGAGCTACGACTGAAGGCACAACCCTCCACACCCCTAGAAGTCAGAGAGCAGTGCCACCGCTCCATTCAATTGGGGTTGGATGTGATAGAGCACGTTGTACAGGACTGCACAAGATTGTTGGACCAGTCCCTCTTCACGCTCACTTCACTGCAGGAAGACCCAATACTATAGCAGTTAGAGACAAAAGTGCAGGAGCTGCAGCAGCCCTATGAGAATGTCTGGGGGACTACGCAGACGGTCACCTTTACTCAGCGATTGGCCAGGATGGGGGAGGCCTAGGCTCTGAAAGAACAGGTGGACATCGCATGCCAGAAAGAAGAAAGGCTTAAAGCATGCATCCAGCCTTGGATCGAGGAAGCATTCATGGTCACTGCCACAATCGAAGGGAAGTTGGACCAGATGCAAGATACATATGCGCTAAGGCAAGAAGGTGCCTCTGACAATGATGGATCAAAAAGTCGCGCATAATTGATACAGTGGACAGAAGAGGAATGTGTGGCAGACGTTAGCAAAGCACAGAAGTTGCTAGATGGACTATGAGCGAAGATCACTACACCAGCCGAGTGACTCAGGGCGAGTCACGTTGATTGTGTTGGGGGCCTATTGGGCAACGGAGCCCCCATAGTGAGTTTTTGGGGCTTAAAGCTCGAGTTTTGGTCCATACAATGTAAAGGCCCCGCAAAATGCGAGCGTGGAGCAAAAGAGTCTAGGGTATCCCACCCTAAAATAATGTAAATATAATATAGAGTGTGTCATCCTACCCATGGTCCGCAGACCATGGGATTGTATAAATAGAGTGAGGCTCTAAGGATAGAGGGGAGCCTAAAGTCTAATGATATTTTTGGGATGATGAAATAGCTCTGAGTCTGTAAGTCCGAGTCTTGGGTTATAGTAGAGGGTAGAGGCTCTATAGCTTAGTGCGAAAAGGCCTAGTAGAGTCCGCAGCTGAGTGCGCGGACCTCTACAATTGAGTGCGCAGGGAAGGAGTTGAGTCTATATTGAATCAACTTTGAAGATATTAATAAGAAAGATTGGTTGACTGGTATATCGTGCATCTGATTTATAGATCTATAACTGAACGATATGTGTTGATGATACTTGTTTCTTTATCTACATGCACTTATATGTATGTGTATAAGTAAAGATCATCTAAATAATTAATGAACAAACGTTAATTAAGGAAGAACTGGGTAATCAACTTAGATCGCATTGCGGATAAGGCTGTGCGGTTTCATAGAACACCAGAAACTATCAAGTATGCATAATCCAAAGAGCGTGAAGGCTAGATTGAGCACCGATCTCCCTCATCAAGACATCCCTAGGGTGCGGAAACCTAGTTCCACCACCCTCCCATACTACCTCGAGTGAGACCTCAGTCCACACTCTGCGTACTGTTGCTGAAAGGGCCGGTAGTACCGAGATTTGCTTGGCTAAACTCACTGCCGAACCTGGGTCAGGCCCCAAGTAGCCAACACACACATCACTCACATTCTGAATGGCTCATTCCCACTTTTGGGGCTATCTTCTTGATGTGCCAGCCCTGTGGCCTACATATTTTACCAAGGTACATTTTGATCTGGGTGGATATTGGTGGCCAGCCACCTATTCCACTTGGACCCCCGATGTCATTTATTTTCAGTTTCCTTAATTGTAGAAAAACTTACTATTTTTGGAAATTTTTTTGAGTCCTAAAATTTCGAAGCCATTTTGAGGGATTAAAAGACGTTTTTAGGGGAAAAAGGAGAGACCAAAAAGCCCTAAATTCGTTTGCTAGTTTTTTTTCAACATTCTGTTTGAGATCTTCGGAACAAGGTATTATGATAGCCAAAACAAGATCGTATGCCAAAGTTACGACCCCAAGAAGTTGATGTATCGATTTACCCAAACAGGGCACAATGTTTTGGCACTAGATCTCCTAGGGTTAGGTTTTTGAATGTTTAAGGTTTTCCATTGTTTCTCAATAATAAATAGGCCTTTGAGCATCATTGTAACACAGTTCAGAGGCATGTAGATGCCACATCTCTTCTCAGAGATAAGTTACAATCGATCGAGCTAGTGTATGTCCATTTTTGTATGTAAGTATATTTCAGTTATTTGGTATTAATGAAATGAATTTGTATTTCTGTTGCATCTTTGTGTTTGTGTACATCTATATTTTTTTGCATTCCTGCATAAGTCCAGATTAGTGATATTAGAGTGATCTGTTATTTCTCTATTTTTCTTTGCATGTCCCCAACGAGGTCAGAGTATAAAGAGTTAGGGATCGAACGAGTTGAACCTTTTCAAGACCAACCTCGCAAACCCCGACAACCTCCCATGGAGGAAGGAATGTAAGATGGGGGGCAAGAGATCCTTTCAAAATATTGCTCGAGGAAGCCCTCGAGAAAAAAAGGAACGCGATGATGGATAATGTTTCCCATATCCTTTGGCAGCTACCCATAAGTGACACATTCATCCAGTAGCCACTCTGGAGGCGCCACTCCTTTTATGATACAAGTTAACTTTGACATTCCCATATTTGAAGGTCAGATAGTTGGAGACATCGTAAATAGATGGTTAAATATGTTGGAAGGATATTTTTCAGTTCATGACATTTCCAATTAGGAAAATATTATTTTTTCACTCCTCAAAGCTGACACACATGTAAAAAATTGGTGGGAAAACCTACTATGAACAAAAGGATGAGAGGGAATCCTTATTTTTTTTAGCTACACCCACTTGGAATTATTTCTGAGATGCCATCAAAGAACAATATTACCCTGTCAGGAGCTATGAATATAAATGCATAACATGAACCACATTGTGGCAAGGAAGGGATTATGATGTGTTGGAGTTCACAAATGTTTTCCATACCCTTTACACGAGGCTAGGGAAGAAGGATTTTGAGTTGCATTTGGTACTCATGTACTGCGGCTACCTACACCAATACATCCTGGACGAGATGGAGTTCCTTGACATCTCCTCCATTGGCGTCGCTTTTCGATACGCTATCAAGATTGAGCAGAAGTTTAAACAAAAGAAGTGAGAATTTGGATCTGTGAATCCAAAGCAAATGAAAGGCGCCCCCAAACCATAGAAAAAATGACTGATCCGAATGGAAAATGGCATCAACCCATGGTATTCATCCACCCATGGAATTTACCCATGGTATTCTAAGTGGCATCCACCCATGGTATTTATCCGCCCATGGTATTGTAAGTGATGTCCACCCATGATATTCATTCACCCATGGTATTTGCCATGGTATTGTGACATTGACCTGTGGTATTCATTCACCCATGGAATTGACCCGTGGTATTGTAACTGAAAAATACTATAAATAACAATTCGCATTTTGGAAAAGGACAGTTTGTCTACCATAATTTAGCTTTTACAGTTATTCTCCATTTTAATAAAAAAATTCTTTGTGGTTTTGTTTATTGGACATTCTCCTCTTTTTCTTTTGACATTTCAAAATTTCAGATCTTGGGGGCCTCTCCCCCAAAATCAATTTCAATCTTTTAGATCTTGGGGGCCTTCCCCCAAGATTTGGATCAATGACAAAGTCAATGTGGAGCGACCCAGGACAACCCATCGAAGCTGCAAGAAAATAGAAACGCTACGAAGACAAAGAAGGACAAAGGAAAATGGTGTGATTTCGACAAGAGCCCCACTCACAACACAAGTGAGTGCCAAGACAGGCAGCCACTAGTGGTCGAGCTTAAGGCGTCTGAATCAGATGCATGTTTCGACTTTGCGTCAGAAGCCGACAAAGCGAATGCCAAAGGGAAGTAGATTATCGATGCAGAGTTTATTGCCACCATTGCCACTACCAAGATCTAGAAGGATGAACCCAAAGATCCAGAGGAGGGGGAATGACTCTTCCACTCACAGATGTGGGTGAAAGGCTTTACGTTGCAGTTCATTGTCGAGAACGAGAGCTAAGAAGACAAGGCTTTGAGTCTTGGTAGAGAAGTCTAAGTGTTCTAGGTCTTAGCGTTGGTAGAGGCTCTACAACAGAGTGCACAGAGGCCTAGGGTAGAAGTCTGCAGCTGAGTGCGTGGAACCCTATAGCTGTGTGTGCAGGACGGATAGAGTCTGTAATAATCTGAAGATATCAATGAAGAGAAGTATTCTACGAATTTCATTTCTTTAGTTCCTGTTAATGCATGAGGGTATATTGCATTTTGGATTTAATTTACAATGTTTTTTGATGTGTGAATATATGTCATTATATTGGTTAATTGAACGCAAGTAAGAATATCAGTTTACATGGTGTTAACTATGATTGTTTAGTAAGATAAGTAAGCACTTAAGATAGCTTGGGAACCTGTACAATACGTTGTTATAACAACGTGAAAGTACTTGGACCGCAGGTTAGGGTTGCGCGAAGGTCAATCACACTCCTTCACGGAGGTACTGAAAGACGGAATAAAGGGCTAGACTAACAGAGCCCTAGAACTTAACGACCTGCACAAAATCGAGAACAGAGGATATAAACCGACATCACAACCACCTCAGGGTGCGGAAACTTGGGTCCAACATCCCCCCATACTGCTTCGGGTGAGACTTCAGTCCATGCTCCACAAGATGATGACAAAAGGGCCAATAGTGTAGGGATTTGTTTAGCTAACTAATGTTGAACTTAGGTCAGGCCCCATACAACCAACAACAGGCCTTTGCATTGAAATGCATAAAATAATTTGCAGATGACAACATTATACCCTAATTTCATATGCAATGAAAACCAAGGAGGCTTGGGACACACTTAAGAGGAATTTTTGTGTAAGGGGAAGTAATTGAGTTGAATATAAAGAGTTTGTTGAATCCCACTATGCTCAGCCACAAGTGGACGACTGTGAAAAAAATTATAGAAGCAAAGAAATAGCACACAGATGCTCCTAAATCTCAATGTGCATAGCCATAAGTGGATGCAAATTTGGTGAATCTGACAACAGATCTTGTTGATGACAATGAAGTTGCCAGTAAAGCAAACAATATTATGGTGAATCCAACAATTCAATTTTTTGATTTTAAGTTTGATGAAGAATTTTTGCCTATTGATGAATGGTTGCGAATGATGTAAGAGAAAGATCATATTGACATGATGATATTCAGCGAGAGAAGCCAACTTGAGTTTGAAAACCAAGTGGAAGAAAATAGATTTGCAACAACACAGGGTAGTAAAGAAGTCGAAGAGACAGAGACAAAGGCAGAGGTGTGGGAAAAGAAAGAAGTGCAGCAGGAAAAAACACCCATTGCAAAGTCGAAGGAACAAAACCAATGTGGTTCTACAAATATTTTTAATTCTAACATTCATTTCCAGTGTGCATGTACACATAATGATTATGAAGAAGAGTTAAATTTCCTTGAAGAATGGCTTGCAACACCATGTCTTGAAAATGTTTCCATAGAAGTTGTAAAAATGAATGTTGAAGACAACAGCGATGATGAAAACATTAATGATATTTTCATGAAGTGGAGTCCTGAAAAAATATTTTTTACTATAAACTTATGTTTTAGCAAATTGATGAAGATCACACAAAAAAAGGTGACATGTGGTAGCAGTCCACATATGAGACAATTTTTGAAAAAGTCCAGGACATGCTTAGGCAGTCTAGAACAATGGAAGACTTGCACCAACAAATGAAGAAACTAAGGTTTGAAGGATACAACAAGAAGAAAAAGCTGAAACAATTTAGAGGCTACAGGATCTCAAAGACGAGAAGAAGAAAAGTAAACGCAGTTAAACTTAAATTTTTAAATTGTATACCTAACGGAGAGACTAGTAGACATCTTAATTAAAATTTTATGTGGTTGTAATTAAGGGGGAGTGTTGGAGAATCTAATTCTAACCACTTGCTAGGTGTCACATCTGTCCATCCAAGTGTCCTAGTTCAGTTTCAGTTAGTCTATTTTAGTTTAGTCTCACTGCAATTATTTATCGTTGATGTCTCCAAAGTAATATTATTTAACTGATTCATAATATTGATAACCTATGCTCCATGTTATTGTTCATTCTTTTTCATTTCTCCGGTATGGGTTTCCAAGTTAATTCCCTGTATTCAACATCTTGTTATGTGGATGGTGCATTGTTTTGTTGATTTCATTTGATTGGTTAAATAATTGTGTAACCTTTTATAATACAAATTCACCACCTTTCTCATTATTACTCTGATTTCCAATATATTTGGCTTTCGAATTTATTTGGGAAGCAAGAATTTTGTTCAATTGGTAAACAGTGGAGCTGTAGGGGTGTAAATAAACATTATTATCAAAATGTTGTGTTCTTGGACGATGTGTTCTTTATTAGAGTGTGTGCATGTTCCCGGAGGATGTACACATATGAGGAGCACATGCCTGTTCCTAAGGCATGTCAAGTTGGCAATCTAGCTAGCATCCTGGTTAGCAACTCAAGGCTTGTTAAACATAGACTCTCATGGACACTAAGGAATGCATGCATGTTCTTGGAGCACACATCACTCACATTCTGAATGGCTCATTCCCACTTTTGCGACTATTTTCTTGATGTGCCAGCCCTATGGCCTACATATTTTACGAAGGTACATTTTGATCTTGGTGGATATTGGTGGCCACCCACCTATTCCACTTGGACCCCCACTGTTGTTTCTTTTCAATTTCCTTAATTGTAGAACAACTTACTATTTTTGGCATTTTTTTCGAGTCCTAAAATTTCGAAGCCATTTTGAGGGATTAAAAGACATTTTTAGGGGAAAAAAGAGAGACCAAAAGGTCCTAAATCTGTTTGCTAGCTTTTTTTTTCAACATTTTGTTTGAGATCTTCAAAACAAGGTATTATGATAGCCAAAAGAGGATCATATGCAAAAGGTACAACCCCAGAAAGTTGATGTATCGATTTACCCAAACAGGGCACAAAGTTTTGGCGCTAGATATCCTAGGGTTAGGGTTTTTGAATGTTTAAAGTTTTCCATTGTTTCTCAATGATAAATAGGCCTTTGAGCCTCATTGTAATGCAGTTTAGAGGCATGTAGAAGCCACATCTCTTCTTAGAGATAAGCTACAATCGCCCGAGCTAGTGTATGTCCATTTTTGTATGTAAGTATATTTAAGTTCTTTGGTATTAATGAAATGAATTTGTATTTCTGTTGCATATTTGTGTTTGTGTATCTATATTTTTTTGCATTCCTACATAAGTCCAAATTAGTGATATCAGAGTGATATATTCTTTCTCTATTTTTCTTTGCACGTCCCCAACGAGGTTAGGGTATAAGGAATTAGGGATCGAACTAGTTGAACCTTTGCAAAACCAACCCCGCAAACTTCGATGACTTCCCATGGAGGAAGAAAAGTAAGACGAGGTGGCAAGAGATCCTTTCAAAATATTGCTCGACGAAGCCCTTGAGAAAAAAAGGAACGCGATGATGGATAACGTTTCCTAGATCCTTTGGCAGCTACCCAAAAGCGACACATATTCATCCAGTAGCCACTCTGGAGGCGCCACTCCGTTTACGATACAAGTTAACTTTGACATTCCTATATTTGAAGGCCAGATAGTTGGAGACAATGTAGATAGATGGTTAAATATGTTGGGAGGATATTTTTCAGTTCATGACATTTCCAATCAGGAAAATATTAATTTTTCACTCCTCAAAGCCGACACACATGTTAAAAATTGTTGGGAAAACCTACCATGAACAAAAAGATGAAAGGGAATCCTTATTGTTTTTAGCCGCACCCACTTGGAATTATTTCTAAGATGCCATCAAAGAACAATATTACCCTATCGGGAGCTATGAATATAAAGGCATAAAGCGGACCATGCTGTGGCAAGGAAGGGATCAAGATGTATCGAAGTTCACAAATGTTTTCCATACCCTTCGCACGGGGCCAGGGAAGAAGGATTTTGAACCGCATTTGGTACTCAAGTACCACGACTACCTACACCAATACATCTTGGACAAGATGAAGTTCCTCGACATCTCCTCCCTTGGCATCGCCTATCAATACACTATCAAGATTGAGTAGTAGTTTAAACAGAAGAAGTGAGACTTTGGATCTGTGAATCTAAAGAAAATGAAAGGCGCCCCCAAACCATAGAAAAGATGACAGCCAATGAAGAGTGACCCATTGTTAGCTTCCTATACCAATAGGTTTCATTTTTCATGAATGATTGGAGAGGTGCCAAATATGTTCATCTTTTCCATGCTGCAAAAGTTCCATATTTTGTAGAATTTCACTATGTATAGGTGGTTGAGTCTTGCCACAGTTGATGAATAGCCAGACAGTCTAATCCTGGCTAGATCATGCTTGAATTTACTTGTTTTAGAATAGAGAACAAAGGTCTGCACAAACAGTTCAAGCTTGGCAGACAAGTAGTTAGGTAGAGAAGCAAAGGGTCTCAACAGCTTAATCTGAGCCCTAGAAGAGATAAGTGTAGACTTAGATAGGAGGGCAGCTAAAAGAAAAGAGAAGATTCAGGGTTTACTAGTTCAAATGCACCCAATGAAAATGAAAAGAAAATGTGAAGTATACTAGGTTGGGTAGGCAGTTTTGATGGTATAGAAGCAGGTTTATGAGCAATTTGCTCCTTGGAACAAGTTTTCATCACATAAAAATCATATGGTACCATGGCAAGGTGGTTACAAAACAAATGGAGCATGACTAATTTCCCTCCCCATTTTCCCAAGAAACACTTACTAACATTCCCCTCAAGGACAATGATATCTGCTCATTGCCTTTACTCCACTTCATTTCATAGAAAAACTAAGTGAAAATGTGTTTTCACCTAGGCAAAACAAGCCACATTTCTTGTGTAAAATGTCTTTATTCCATTTTGCCAAGTTTCCAAAACTTCACAACTGGTTATCCTTTCATTCCCCCCATGCCTAAGTTTTCACTCTATAAACTTAGCCCAAATTCATACATATCCATTCCACATAGTCATACTAACCTACTAACACTATTATATAGCTCCTATGTATATTCCCCTCCCTTACTAGGTAAAAATACACAAAATCCCTAAAAAATCTAATACCCCGACCCTTGGCTAACTATAGCTATATTTTTAAATTTTTTTTAGGGAGTTATTGGTCCACCCAGGGCCAATAACAACCCTCCACGTGGCCCATTGGGACTTGTTTAGCCTCTGGCTAAATAAGCAGCTGAAACCCGCATATTAAACCCACAAAACCCATTTAACGCAAAGTCGGAAATACACCACAAAACATTGCAAAACATGAAAAATCAAAGCGGGTCCCCCACTGATAACCCGCCGCCACCTCCATCACCTGCCAGCCGTCCAATCGTCGCTGATAGATCCAACGGTTGTCGGCGATATCGGAAGCCCTAATATGCCGAACTATAGTGTCCGAGGGATGAGTGGTATTTCCGCCGTACCGAGGACGCGTGTCAGGCGCACGGTGTGTTCGGAGCCCCCTCCCCCAATACCACTTTCCTCCAAAGACGGTGTGGGGAATACGACTTACCACCCCACCACCTTCCTGATGACTTCACCCCCGTTGCCGCCTGTCTATCTGCTGATGTCACCTGACACATCATCTGCCACGTCACCTGCCATGTCATCATCCGTACCCCGCTACACGACAAATTTACGTCATGCTGATGTCATCAGACAAAAGCGCACCAAAACCCGCCAAAGTCAAAAATTCAGGTAAAAAGGGGTGAAAACGTTATTTTAACCCATTTCTATTTGTTTTCTCCAAGCGACCAGTGCATGTGGATTTACGTCCAAAAGAGCATTTCTCACCATACAGTCTGCCACCCAGCAATTTTATTCCGTAGCTTGGCCCCTCACCTCACCTTGTCACCTGCAAATCTACCATTCCACCGAAAAAATAGGTATTTACAACAATATGCTCCCGACCCTGTTTTTCATTGGTTTTCTCTGTAAAATTGGCCACAGAACCTATAATTTGAAGAGACAAACATTGTGTTGCTTACAAAATACCCACCATAACCTCTGTCTTGCCAAATTCACCATAAATCCACACATTGAGCTGAAATTGAGCTCGTTCGGCCTTGCAAATTCTCCAAGAAACCCCGAAAGCTGCCTTTTGCCCACAATTGTCGCCCTTTGTGCCAAAGAAGCCCATAAGTTCTGTTTCTCCAACTAATTTCAATCCACAGAGCTAAATTAAAGCCAACAAACAAGTTTCAACGGTGAAAATCCCAGAGAAATCCATAGAGCCATTGTTTTGCCTCTTTTGCTTACACAAAGCCAAAAATTTCCAATTTTAAAGGCAACAGAATTTAGCCATAAGAGGCCCAGTAGCATTGAATATCACGCCTCTTAATGCACCCCACAAGGAATTGGAACATCTGCCCTTAGCTGATAAAGACTATCTAATCCAAGACTTAGTAGGCTACCAAAACCATCTGCAAGCAGTTTGTGAGCTCAGAAACAGTTACTTAAACCAAAATGATGTCTATGGCATATGGGAATCAAATCTACCCATATACTACCTCCCCTCTATCAGTATTTTCCCTAAGATAATTCACCTCTGCTGTGAGAACTATGAGCCAACTAAAAGGGCAATTAAGACTCCATCTGGAACTACCCTTTTTTATATTACTCTTGACTCTATAAATCAAATGTTGAACTTCAATCCAACCCACCTCCAGTTTCCTCTTACCATGAAATTCTTGCTGGATGAAGGTCCCAAACTCTCCAACACAGAGATAACCAGAATTGCCCAAGTATTTATGAGAGCAGATCACCAGCCTAAGGATCCACCTCCTTTTCACTATGCATCTTTCAATGAAGTGGGTAGATTAGTTGGTTATATGAACATATTAATGAAACTATATTGGTTTTGATGTCTATATTTACCCCAAGGCAACCCCCTGTTGTCAAATACAACTATGCCAAATTTATTGCCAACAAGATACATGACCAATTGTTGAATCTAGACAGGAAGGGAATCTTTAAATATTCATCCTATATCTATCATTTGTTCTTATATTATCAGCCAGATATCTTCCAATTCCCCATTAGAAAATTGGACCATAAAGGGGACAGGAGGTCTGTGATTTTTTGGACCTCAATCTTTCATGAAGTCCGCAGCTCTCCCTACTCTTATTGTGAGTTTATTGATATGTTTTTATACCCAATCTCTTCTCTCCTCATGAGAAATCCTCCTCCTAGACTGACATATGATATGCAAAAGATACTACAGCTCTCCAAAAAGTATAAAATAGGTGACTGGTACTTTTCCCAGAATCACACTATCCTCAAGATATATGGTTGTGAGCTATGCCCCTAAAGGCTGCCAAGATATGTGCCAATGAGACTGTTTGCCTTGGAGTATTTTAGGCAATTCATCAATTCAGATCTGACTCACTTCCATAGCACAAAGAAAAACGCCTAATTGAAACTCAGAGACCAGTTAGACCCCTATGTTATGAACAAGAAAGAGGGATGGAAGGATGCTGATGAAATATTGGGTCAAACACTCAAACTCAAGAGAAGCTTTTGGTGGGTACCCTATGACCCAAACGACTTTATCAATGCAAGAAGGGTAAATTATAGGCTGGCACCCTATGAACATTGCAGCATCCCTGACATAGAACAGTTTGCCAACCAAGATGAGTGGGCGGAGGGCACACTAGTTGAAGAGTTTACCAAGGAAGAGAAAAAGGAACAAACTATGAAAAATCTGGAAAAATAGGGTTTACTTTATGCAGTTTATTACAGCAATAGGATAGGGAATAGGTTACAACAAATTTTGAGGAAAAGACAAGGAATTGTGCCACCTCTGGGTATTGCATTTTAAGCCCATCAGAGGAAGCTAAAAAAGCAGACTTGGGAGCTGTGAAAATGATGAGAAATAATCAAACAGAGTACCCAAAACAGAGCTGCAATTATTGAAATGAGTTCATGAGAAATACAAACATTGCAGAGGAGCCATTTTGCAAACAGCTAAGGAGAAATTTCAGAATACAGCAAGAACTGAATACAAGGCCATCTGACCTGTTTTTCTTGACTTTTCACCAGGAAAATCCATCCCCAAGTGGAGCCACTGTTAGCTTCCTATACCAATAGGTTTCATTTTTCATGAATGACTGGAGAGGTGCCAAATATGTTCATCCTTTCCATGCTGCAAAGGTTCCATATTTTGTAAAATTTCACTATGTATAGGTGGTTGACTCTTGCCACAGTTGATGAATAGCCAGACAGTCTAATCTTGGCTAGATCATGTTTGAATTTACTTGTCTTAGAATAGAGAATAAAGGTCTGCACAAATAGTTCAAGCTTGGCAGACAAGTAGTTAGGTAGAGAAGCAAAGGGTCTCAACAGCTTAATCTAAGCCCTAGAAGAGATAAGGGTAGACTTATATAGGAGGGCAGCTAAAAGAAAATAAAAGAATCAGGGTTTTCTAGTTCAAATGCACCCAATGGAAATGAAGAGAAAATGTTAGGTATACTAGGTTGGGTAGGTAGTTTTGATGGTATAAAAGTAGGTTTATGAGCAATTTGCTCCTTGGAACAAGTTTTCATCACATAAAAATCATAAGGTACCATGGCAAGGTGGTTACAAAACAAATGGAGCATGACTAATTTCCCTCCCCATTTTCCCAAGAAACACTTACTAACATTCCCCCAAGGACAATGAGATCTGCTCATTGCCTTTACTCCACTTCATTTCATAGAAAAACTAAGTGAAAATGTGTTTTCACCTAGGCAAAACAAGCCACATTTCTTGTGTAAAATGTCTTTATTCCATTTTGCCAAGTTTCCTAAACTTCACAATTGGGTATCCTTTCATTCCCCCCATGCCTAAGTTTTCACTCTATAAACTTAGCCCAAATTCATACATATCCATTCCACATAGTCATACTAACCTACTAACACTATTATATAGCTCCTATGTATATTCCCCTCCCTTACTAGGTAAAAATACACAAAATCCCTAAAAAATCTAATACCCCGACCCTTGGCTAACTATAGCTATATTTTAAATTTATTTTTTTTTAGGGAGTTATTGGTCCACCCGGGGCCAATAAAAACCCTCCACGTGCCCCATCGGGACTTGTTTAGCCTCTGGCTAAATAAGCAGCCGAAACCCGCATATTAAACCCACAAAACCCATTTAAACCAAAGTTGGAAATACACCGCAAAACATTACAAAACACAAAAAATTAAAGCGGGTCCCCCACTGATAACCCGCCGCCACATCCATCACCTGCCAACTGTCTGATCGTCGCTGACAGATCCAACGGCTGTCGGTGATGTCGGAAGCCCTAATATGTCGAACTATAGCGTCCGGTGGATGGGGGGTATTTCTGCCGTACTGAGGACGTGTGTCAGGCGCCCGGCGTGTTCGGAGCCCCCTCCCCCAATAAAACTTTCCTCCAAAGACGGTGTGGGGAATACCACTTACCACCCAACCAAAGTCAAAAATTCGGGTAAAAAGGGGTGAAAACGTATTTTTACCCATTTCTATTTGTTTTCTCCAAGCAACCAGTGCATGTGGATTTACGTCCAAAAGAGCATTTCTCACCATATAGTCCGCCACCCAGTAGATTTATTCCACAGCTCGGCCCCTCGGTTCACCTTGTCACCTGCAAATCGACCATTCTACCGAGAAAACAGGTATTTATAACAATTTGCTCCCAACCCTGTTTTTCATTGGTTTTCTTTGTAAAATTGGCCACAAAGCCTATAATTTGAAGAGAAAAACACTGTGTTGCTGCCAAAATACCCACCATAACCTCTGTCTTGCCAAATTCACCATGAATCCGCACATTGAGCTGAAATTGAGCTCGTTCGGCCTTGCAAATTCTCCAAGAAACCCTGAAAGCTGCCTTTTTCCCACAATTGTAGCCCATTGTGCCAAAGAAGCCCATAAGTTCTGTTTCTCCAACTAATTTCAATCCACAGAGCTAAATTAAAGCCAACAAATCAATTTCAATGGTGAAAATCCCGGAGAAATCCACAGAGCCATTATTTTGCCTATTTTGATTACACAAAGCCAAAAATTTCCAATTTTAAAGGCAACAGAATTTAGCCATGGAAGGCCCAGTAGCCTTGAATTTCACCCCTCTTAATGCACCCCACAAGGAATTGGAACATCTGCCCTTAGCTGATAAAGACTATCTAATCCAAGACTTAGTAGGCCACCCAAACCATCTGCAAG
This sequence comes from Pinus taeda, assembly GCA_000404065.3. Taxonomy (NCBI): domain Eukaryota; kingdom Viridiplantae; phylum Streptophyta; class Pinopsida; order Pinales; family Pinaceae; genus Pinus; species Pinus taeda. The sequence goes on from APFE030130958.1 coordinate 51,331, forward strand.
CAGTTTGTGAGCTCAAAAACAGTTACTTAAACCAAAATGATGTCTATGGCATATGGGAATCAAATCTACCCATATACTACCTCCCCTTTATCAATATTTTCCCTGAGATAATTCACCCCTGCTGTGAGAACTATGAGCCAACTAAAAGGGCAGTTAAGACTCCATCTGGAACTACCCTTTTTTATATTACTCCTGACTCTATAAATCAAATGTTGAACTTCAAACTAACCCACCTCCAGTTTCCTCTTACCATGAAATTCTTGCTGGATGAAGGTCCCAAACTCTCTAGCACAGAGATAACCAGAATTGCCCAAGTATTTATGAGAGCAGATCACCAGCCTAAGGATCCACCTCCTTCTCACTATGCATCCTTCAATGAAGTGGGTAGATTAGTTGTTGATATGATATATTTTGTTCTGGAGCTCAAGACAAGTGAACATATTGATGAAACTATATTGGTTTTGATGTCTATATTTACCCCAGGGCAGCCACCTGCTATCAAATACAACTATGCCAAATTTATTGCCAATAAAATACATGACCAATTGTTGAATCTAGACAGGGAGGGAATCTTTAAATATTCATCCTATATCTATCATCTGTTCTTATATTATCAGCGAGATATCTTCCAATTCCCCATTAGAAAATTGGACCATAAAGCGGAAAGGAGGTCTGTGATTTTTTGGACCTCAATCTTTCATGAAGTCCGCAGCTCTCCCTACTCTTGTTGTGAGTTTATTGATATGTTTGTATACCCAATCTCTTCTCTCCTGATGAGAAATCCTCCTCCTAGACTAACATATGATATGCAAAAGATACTACAGCTCTCCAAAAACCATAAAATAGGTGACTGGTACTTTTACCAAAATCACCCTATCCTCAGGATATATGGCTGTGAGATATGCCCCTACAGGTTGCCAAGATATGTGCCAATGAGACTGTTTGCCTTGGAGTATTTCAGGCAATTCATCAATTCAGATCTAACTCACTTCCATAGCATAAAGAAAAAGGCCCAATTGAAACTCAGAGACCAGTTAGGCCCCTATGTTATGAACAAGAAAGAAGGATGGAAAGATGCTAATGAAATATTGGGTCAAACACTTAGACTCAAGAGAAGCTTTTGGTGGGTACCCTATGACCCAAACAGCTTTATCAATGCAAGAAGGGTAAAATATAGGCTGGCACCCTATGAACATTGCATCATCCTTGACATAGAACAGTTTGCCAACCAAGATGAGTGGGTGGAGGGCACACTAGTTGAAGAGTTTACTGAGGAAGATAAAAAGGAACAAACTATGAAAAATCTGGAAAAAACTCTTGACTTAGATTCTTTTGGGCAGGTGTCATTCAAAATACCACAGCAAACCGAGGAAAGCTCATCAACTGCTACAACTTCACAACAAGTTGCCCAAGAAAGGACTACACCAAAAACAAGGATAGCAAAGGGCAAGGAGTTAGTGGTTGCATAGCAAGAAACAATGGAAGAACAACCAACTACCTCAAAAGAACACAGTCAAGGGCAAGCCCCTTCACTACAGGAACAAGCACTAGAAGTACCAGCACTGCAGACTCCTCTTCCTAAGGAGAGAAGTAAGAAAAGAGACCGAGAAGAGACCACACCTGCAAGTGGGTCAACAAAACAGCAAGAGGCCAAAAGACAAAGGGTAGATCCTCTACCTGAAGAGGACATAGTGGAAGAAATCACTGAAAGCACAAGAGGAGAGAGGGCCATCAGCCAACAAACATCCACTAGCTCTCACAGATAAAAAGTGGAGAGGTAGCATGGGATAGAATTTTCCTCCTCAAGGTCGCAAGCCAAGAAACGATCTGATATCAAACAATCATTTATGGAGATTAAGGCTCAAAATGAGTCATTGAGAATTTAGTTGTATGATCAATTTCTCAAGATGACACCCTCCAAACAGCAAAGACTAATGGTAGCTTATGACATCAAGGAGGAGAAAATGATCTTAACTCATGTCAAGCCCAAGGTTCAGCAACCAAGGTCTGCAGCCAAAGATATACACCCAATGGACCAAATAGAATTGCACAAACAAACGGGTGAAATGGTCTATGCTACATTGGCAAGCAAGGCAATGATGGCCCACCAATTGAAAGAGTCATTAAGTAACACATCTGCTCAATTGGATTTGGAGAAGATCCCTTCTCTAGCCAAAGACAACAGAATAAAGACTCTGGAAGAAATAATTATTGAGTTGGGACATGATCCCAAGGATGCCAAGGGCATCAAAGCATTGATAAAGAAGAAGGAGGAAGATATTGTTGCCCTTAGGAGGCAATTGAAGCTGCCTATCACCATGCATCCACAAACGAAAGAACTAGCACAAGAAAAAGCTAAAGAGGATGTAATGGATTTGTTGATGAGAATGAATCAAAGGCTAATGCAAACAGAGCAAGAGTTGGAGAAAGCATTACAATCCAAGCAGGGAGAGTCGACCTCCTAGCCACCTAAAACAACTCCAACAATTGTCACTACTCCCCCCACAGACACAGCAGTAATCCCTCCCACTGTGCCAGCATCAACAACAGGTACAACAGCTACAAATGCTACAGCAGCAACAACAACAGAGCCAGAGACCAGCATGAGGATGGAAGAAATGATGAAGGCAGAGAAAGAGCTAGAAGCTCAAATGTCAGAGCTCAAAGAGGTAAAAGAAAGACTAGCCAAGCTAGAGGTGAGCTATGACAAGTCAAAAATAACAGTGGCAGAGAAAACCAGAGAGGTGAAGGCCCTGGAGAACAAGGTGAAATCATTGGAAAAGGATCTCACCTTGCATAAACCTCTGGCAGACATTAAAATGATTTTGTGGACCAAGATTGGCCAGTCCATTACTGACCAATGGCTATCAATTCAAACAATCTATGAACAAATTGAATTGATAGAAAGGGCACAAGAGCAAATTCAAAGGGCCAGGGCATCATTGGGAAATATGCCTAAGCAGGCCAATAGGTTGATCCGTTTTTTGAATACCCATACTAAAGAACAGCTAGCAGCTTTGGAGATCTCGGACAGGACATGCACCATTTTGACAGTGAAGAAGGTGCTAACAATGAGAAATTTTGTACAGACTTTGGAAAGGAAGTGCCAAGAGATGCAGATGGACATTAATGCCTTCACAGAGAAATTCACAATCTTGCAGCATAAGGGCCTACCTAATTTACTAACGAGTAATCAAAAACTGTTATCACATCAACAGTATGCTCACAGGGTAAACATGTATGTAACAAATCAAATCACTGCATCATCGAGCACTTCAAAAGACACAGGACCTCCTTCCGGACAGATTTTATATGACAAATTGGAAAAATGTTTTTATATAGAACATGAAATAAATCATCTTTTTGAAGTCAAGCCTAACTTTTATAGGTATATTGAGGCTGATGAAACACTTGTGAAACTACAAAGACATCAGTTGCCTACAGACCATGGTGGCAGAGTATGCTAGAAGTTTTACCTAGGTAATTTGGATCTTTCTGCCTATGTACACTTGGTCAAATAGCAAGACACGTGGCAGATATAGAGGAAGGAGCTCAAGCGAGGATTAGGATGCATTAAAGCTAAACCAAGAGCAGGTGAAAGGATCAGGACAGCAACGCAGGAATGCAAATTAAAGACACAACTACCAGCCGAATTCCTGGGTTGAAAATTCAAAAATATCTTGTCAGTTAAAGCAGCCAGCACAGCCACAATAACTCCTACCTTTATTTTTGCATTTATTCCTCTGTCAGAGTAGGTGAAGGAAGTTATTACTTCATATCTTATCCACAAGATATTTTGTAACTCTCTTTTTGTATAAATACCCCCCCAAGGAATGTATTCGGGGATGGTGACTTCCCCTCTAGACCTCGTTGTAACTCTGATATTTTTTAATACAAAGGCTATTGAAGTGCACTGCTGCTGGACCGTTTGAATGTGGATTTGATGTTCTGAGCTCTGCTACAAAATTCCTGTGTCTTTCTTTGGATCAATAAGTTATTCTAAACTGTGTTTTTATGTTTTCTATGTTTGCAGATTTCATATATGTTTCATAATCTTAACAACAGGGAAAAAGAATAGCCCAAAACTTGTTTAAATACACTCTGTGTTCAATTCCTGATGTTATTTATGTTTTCTTCAGAACTAGCATAAACAGAAATTCTTAGATGCTTCTGTTTCCACTAATTCTTTCACTTTCAAAATTGCCAAGGAATTATTCACTGCTCCTTGAAAATATTCATGCACCTTCTCTCTGCCACCATGATAAAGGATTCTTCACTGCCCTTTACCCCCTGGCTTACATCCCATCAATTTCTAGATTTCAATATTGTTCCAAAATTTATTTGCTTGCTCTGTAGTATTCCCCTTTATCACAGAAACACACTCAGCAATCCATCTTCATAGACTCCATTGCCCAATGGAATAAGCTCTTTCAGACTTGCATCCTAGCTCTGTTTGAAATCACCATCCAAACAAACTTAAAACAAAACTCTACACATCATAACCAGCATAAAAACTTCAAAAAACAAAGTTAAAATTATAAAGAGAGAGCCCTCTCTCGATGCAGTTTGGCTAGAAATTGCATCTAAAAGATTGGTTAGTGGTTACCTCGGTCGTATTCCCTTTTCTCACAAGTTTTGGAGAACAACCTGAGTGATAACACCCAAGACAACCCATCGAAGCTGCAAGAAAATAAAAACACCACGAAGACAAATAAGGACAAAGGAAAATGGTGTGATTTCCACAAGAGCCCCACTCACAGCACAAGTGAGTGCCAAGCCAAGTAGTCACTAGTGGTCGAGCTTAAGGCTTCCGAATCAGATGCATGTTTTGACTTTGTGTTAGAAACCGACAAGGGGAATGACAAAGGGAAGCAGATTATCGATGTGGAGCTTAGTGCCACCGTTGCCACTACCAAGATCTAGGAGGATGAGCCCAAAGATACAAAAGAGGGGGAGTGACTCTTCCACTCACAGATGTGGGTGAAAGGTTTTCCGCTATAGTTCATTGTCAAAAATAAGAGCTAAAAGAACCTCATTTTAGTAGAGGTTGTGAAATAGTTGGGCCTAGCAACCACACCACACCTGCAGTTGCACACCATTGGGTGGCTTCACCAAGGGCGATATCTCTGCGTCAGCCAACAATGTCGCCTTCCCTACAGCATCACACCCTTCATGAATGAGGTATTGTGTGATGTTTCCCTTCTTGAAGTTTGTGATGTATTATTAAACCAACCATAGTTGTGGAAGTGGCATGTTGTGTATGAGTCTAGGCTCCACATTGTTATCATTTCTTTGGGCAATAAGTTGTACAAGATATCAGAGGTAGCATCGTCTAGCACTATTTCTTCGATTACTATGAAGCAATGCAGTAAAATCATTTCCGAGACCGAGAAAATTGTTTTCTTTATGATTTTCCCTTAGGGCAAGAAGAAGATTGTGGCCACGATCTCCAGACAGAGCTCCTCTCCACGACAACAACAGATGGACAAGATAGTGGAGGAGTACACGGACGTCTTCACCTCACCCACAGGGGTACCTCTACACTGTCAGGTCAAGCACCCCTTCAATCTGACCCCGGACACACTACTACCCAATGGACCGATCTATCGATGCTCTGTTATAGAGAATGATGAAATCAAGAGACAACTTCAATAGTTGTTGTAGAAAGGGAAAATCAAGCTAAGTTCATTGCCCTGTGGGAGCTCGATTGTGTTGGTACAAAATAAGGATGAGACCTAGAGACTCTGTATTGACTATCGGGTACTGAACAAGATCATTGTCGAGAATATGTATCAAATCCCATAGATTGATGACTTTCTGTACTAGCTCAAAGCGGCTGAATATTTTAGCAAGATTGACTTGAAGTCTGGTTATCACGAGGTACCGATCGAACCCTCCAATGTGTGGAAGACTACCTTCAAATACAAGTAGGGCCTTTTTGAATGGTTGGTCATGCCTTTCAGGTTGACGAATGCCCCCACAACTTTCATGACGTTGATGGATGACATCTTGCAACCCTTCAGTAACTCATTCGTAGTGATGTCACTAGATGACATTTTGATCTTCAGCCAGAGTCGGGAAGAGTACCTCGACCATATTCAACAAGTCCTCCAAACCCTATAGCAAGACGAGTTGCGTGCCAATTTGGAGAAATGCACTTTTGGTATGACCCAGGTTCAATATCTGGGGTACATCATTGATGATAGGGGTGTACATGTGCACCCAACCAAGATACAAGTTATTTGAGATTGGCTAGCCCCAACGACTCTAACAAAGCTCTGGAGCTTTCAGGGTCTTTCCAACTTCTACCGCAGGTTTGTGTTGGGGTTCTCTCATATCACCTTGCCTTCGAGTCAAGTCACCAAGGGAGGAATGAAAGCAAAGTTCTTTTGGTTTGAATCCCAACAAAAGGCATTTGTCGATTTGAATCGTCGCCTCTGCTCTACACTAGTGCTCACATTACCAGACTTGCAACAACCATTTGATATCAAGATAGATGCATTTGACTATGCTATTGGTGCAGTTCTTACTCAGCAAGGGCATCACATGGCATATCACAGTGAGACACTTTCAAACACAGTCTGAAAGTATCCCACCTATGACAAAGAGATGTATTTCATTGTGCAGGGTTGCCAACGATGGAAGCATTACATTATGGGAAAGGAAACGGTCATCCACAAAAACCACTGAACCCTACTGTTCATATAGACATAGGGGAAGTTGCAGAATGATCGCCACCAGAAATGGTCCACATACCTGCAACAGTTCCATTTTAACATTAAATACAAGGGTAGCACCAACAATGTTGCAGATTGACTGAATCAATCACTGATCATGGCACTAACCACTTTGCTCGACTCTTGTCGTAACGAGATTGCAGGGTGGCTGCATCTTTACAAGAGCGATCAAAAATTCGGAAACACATACTAGACGCTTCTAGAAGGCAAACAAGTTCCAAATTTTCACCTCCAAGATGCACTGTTATTCCACCTATGACACCTTTGTGTTCCTTCAAGCGAGTGTGCCAATATGATTTGGAAGGCACACTACAGTCGGGTTGTTGGACATTTCGGGGTAGAGAAAACAATGGCAATGATGCAAAAGTATTTTTATTGGTCGAATCTTCGACATGATGTTGGGAAGTACATTAGATCCCAAGCCAACCATCAAGAAGCAAGGCCTGTACACTCATCTTCCTACTCCTAGTCAACCTTGGGAATCCATCTCCATGGATTACATGTCGGGCCTTCCTTCTACTAAGCATGGAAATGATTACGTTTTCGTGGTCATTGATAATTTCCCTAAGATTGTCATTCTCGCAGCCTACAAGAAGAATATCACAACAAAATCCATTACTAAGTTCTTCTTTGAGTGAGTGCGGATAAACTTTGGGATCCTAGAGTCCATTATCTTAGATTGGGACAGCAAGTTCCTAAGTACATTTTGGTCAAGTCTCTCGTCGATGCTCGGTACAAAGCTCATTAAGTGAGTGGCTTTCCACCCCCAAATTGATGGCCAAATAGAGGTCGTCAATAAGATGATTGTACACATTCTGCATATGTACAACTCGAAGTATCCACTCACATGGGATGATAGCCTCCCTTATGTCTAGCACAGCTACAACAAATCTCTCCATAGACTCGCCATAACCCCTTTCAGGTAGGGTTGGGATTCTACCCACTATGTCTCATTAATGGGCCATACCATTTGCAGCTACTGAGGAAAATTCGGCTCATGTTGAGTCTGAAGATGACAGGGCTAACAATTTCATTGAGCACATTCAGCACATCTGCAAGTAGGTCCATGACATATTGGACATAGTCAATGCTAAGTAGAAGCAGCGTCATGATCAACGTTGGGTGCTACACAAGTTCTAGGTGGGCGACAAAGATTGGTTATATTTGCAGAATGAGCGCCTCGTTGACCCCACTACAAGCTTTGCCTACTGCGATATGGGCCTTACACCATCAATAAGGCTCTAGGGGACAATGTTTTCGAGATTAGCGTTCCACCATTCCTTGGCCTGCACCTAGTATTCACCATGAACTGCCTTCGACCATACTTTCCACCATTACTAGACATATCAAACATTGCATAACAACTCACACCAACATAATTAAACCCAGACTCCATGGAACATGCCACAACTGATCGGATCATGGACATGGAGATCAAGAACACTCACCAAAAGAAGATCCAACTATATCAGGTTGTCAAAGTTGGTCAACTTCTACACCAAGGCAAGTGGCTCACAAAGAACCAAATTCAACATAAGTTTCTCCATCTCATAGAGGCACTCAACGTAATGAGTATCATTGCTTCTAAAGGGGGGAGGAGTGATCAAAGTGGATATTGGTGGCTACCCGCCTATTCCACTTGGACCTCCGCTCCTATTTCTTTATCACTTTCTTTAATTGTAGCATAACTTACTATTTTTGGCAGTTTTTCGAGGTCCTAAACTTCAAGTGCCATTTTGAGGGACTAAAAAAGGTTTTTTTATGGAAAACGAAGAGACCATAAAAGTCTCAAACTTGTTTACAAGTTTGTTTTGATTCCTCTCTTCAAAATCTTCGAAACACAGTATTATGATAGTCAATAGTATGTCAAAATTACGACCCTGGGAAGTTGATATACGAGTTTAGCCAAATGAAGCCCACAGTTTTGGTGCTTCATCTCCTAGGGTTAGATTTTTTGGTGCTTCATCTCCAAAGGTTAGAATTTTAGATGTTTAGGGCTTTCTATTGTTTGTCAATAACAAATAGGCCTTTTAACCTCATTGTATAACACAATTGAGAGGCATGTAGTCACATGTTATCAGATATAACCTACCATCACACTACCTAGTTTATTCCATTTTTGTATGTAAACATATTTCAATTATTTGATATTAATAAAATAACTTCTTATTTATTTGTATTTTGTTGAGTTTATGCATAAGTCTAATGCAATGGGTTTACTAAGTTTCTCAAACACTAAACTGAAATTTGGACGAAAACTTATTTTCACTTTTGTTGGTGTAAAAGTTCCTTAACCATTTCCATATGTTTCTAATGCTCTACCCATGTGTGATTGAATAGTAATATGTCACTTATTTAAATTTTCCAGGATGGTTTCAGAAAATGTTATTGATGAGTTTCACAAAAATGGCTGAACCATTTTTCAAATCAAATGGCGTTATTACTCTTTCACATGGTACAAATTTGAATGCGATTTTCCCCTTGTCATCTTAGCAAATGTAAATTTGGTGGTACGCGTTTTTAGATATTTTGAAATGGCATTTTCGAGAGATGATCTATCATCTAACAAATCCCCTATTTGGGGGTAATGGGTACCTATTTTTGATAGCTATTGTATTGACTGCAGGATAATGGGCCAACCCATTTTTGATAGCTATTGTATTGACTGCACGATAATGGGCCAAGCCAATACCGTTTGTTTTCATTCCAATTCCTTAGAAAATAAACGCACATGGTGATGAGCTCAGTTGTATATGTCTTGCATCAATGATATTAGATATAATCACTTCTGAATTGCTCTCAGTTTTCATCCAGATGCTTTTGTCGTTTGTAGAGTTTAAATTTAGGAAGTGTTCAGTAAGCATGAACTAAAATTAGTGTGATTATTATTAGCATTCTAATAATTTTTTAATAAGATCTCATGTATATTGGTTTTTTACTCTCAAGAAATTCAAGCAACATGAATTTCTAAGAAACCAATCTATTTTATAATATTTTGTGAGATTTATGAGAGGTTAATATATATTTAACTACAATAGTAGTTTGTGATTTCCTCCCCTGTCCGTCCATCATGGTGGTATCAAAGCTAGTGTATTTGAACAAGGTTAAAGACCGGAACTTGTTTTACCATGCAGGGAGATATATCATTCACTATCGTTGCAGTTTGCAGGTAGGCCGCACCTTTCATTGGATCAGGGAAGGCCGTAGTTATCACTACTGTAAGCTGCCTTTCGACCTTGGGTTGCCACCAATCGGAAAAGAAGCCGCATAGTCTAAAACTCTTTTCCAAGGAGAGACAGTGAAGAAAATTGTTGGAAGTCTGGATAAAAGATTTTCACAAAAATAATTATTTGGATTAATTAGCTTCACGTGCATGAGGGGTTTAATAGATATTCCGCTTGTTAGATAACTTTTTGAAAATTGTATTAGTTATTCCATAAAAATATTAGAAAAAGGGGTGAATGAGACTTGTCTAAAAAAAAATTGTATGAGAAAGAGTTAACTAAAGAAAAGAATAAAAGGAAAAGAATAAGGCAAAACCAGAAAGACAGGTATGTAGTGTAGAGCAGGTGATCGACAGTTTTTATTTTTTTCCATCTCTACAATTTTTTTAAGTAATTCTTATTTTCCAACACTTATTTCAGCTGATAAGACTATGTGCAAGAAGTATGGGATACTTTGTTAATTGGATTTGAAGAATTTTCAAGTCAGGTAACTTATGACGCTAGAATTTTCAAGTTAGGTAACTTGTGACGCTATAATTTAAAATTTTAAAGATCAAGAGTATTAACTTAGACTGAATAAGAAAGATGTTGCAACAACATTGTTTACCATTTAATAAGACTTGGATAAAAACATGTCCAAAAAAGTTGGGTATATATGTCATATATTGAAAGAATGAGTGACACCTATCAACATCAAATTGAATCACAAAGCATCCTAGTTGATGAAGCTATTGATGCAATAGAAAAATTGGAATATCTTGACATTGCAAAAATAATTGGAGTTGTGAAAGATATTGCCAAAAAATAAACATGACAGAGAATTGCACTTGTCCTACACAAGGTCAAGTTTATTGAGAAAATTGCACAAGAAAATGTGACTATGTACAAGATACATACCATGAATATGATGAAAAGAATTTCAATATACATATATATGAGTGGATAATGAAATTGAAGTTGAAGATGAAAATGATATAGCCTTTGAAGTAATATCAAAATGTGAAGAGAACATAGTAGTGAATGTTGAATTTATTTATGAGGCTGAATTAGAAAGTATTTCTTGAGGATTGACTTGAAAATCTTGATGGAGATGAAAGTGAGAGTGGGAAAGATGTCATAATTATTGTAGAAGAAACATCAAAAGGCAACCATAAGTGATTGAGGTTATTGTAGCAATAGAAAATGAGATGAAAGAAAATGACAATGTTGTTCTCTATCTTACAGATATTGACAGAGAAGTTGAATCAGGGATAACTAGCAATGTAGAAAAAAAATTAGATGAAGATGAGGAAATATTGAAGAACCTGACCTAACAAGAAGTTGAAGAGAAAACCCACATGAATATGAGGAAATATTGAGGAAGACCAAAGTAAAGCTAAAGACCAAGCACAATAAAAGGTTTATATGTCATAGAGATTTTGAGTATAAGCTAAAAGAATTTTGTATCCTATAAAGTTGAGAACAAACAACATCATCCAGCAGAAGTAAAATAAGTTTTTGAATTGATATAATTACTCCAAGATTCTTCTTAGTTTTCATCTAGATGCATGTTTTGCAAGTAGAGTCTAAATTTAAGGAGTTAGGCTTTGCATATAAAAGCTAAAATTAGTGTGACTTTTATTAACATTCTAAAATCCTTCTAGAAGACCTTTCCATAAGATTTTGTCTATTTATTCTTCAACTATCAAGCAATTCCTATCAAACACTTCAAGCAATTCAAATCCCTAAGCAACAACTTTATTGGAGAGTATTTTGTAAAAAATTATATGCATTTAACTACTATAGCAGTTTCACCTCGAGATTAATATAGCAGTTTCACCTCTAGATTAACTCAATATTATGCTGGTTGGTCCTTTAAGACAGTATCCATTTAGATTTTTGCTAGATATTTTCAAACCTTTTAACGAGAAGTTGCATGTGGATACTGAGCAATAAAAACCCTACTGCCTAAGCCAAATGCCCTAGTAAGTTAGGTTGCATACATGGAATTTAAAGCAATTTAAATATGAAAGTGTGCAATGTAACTTACAGAACATTAAATACCGTGCAACAAGTTGCCGATTGCTCACCATAAGCTGGGGTTGTTCACTATATTTACATTGACGGGGAGAGCAAATAATTGCGTGAGGATTTTCTAACTTCCACTTAGTGTCTGCCATTCCAGTTGGGATAGAAGGTGGAGAAATTTGAGATGAGATGAGGTTGTAGGGTTTATGATCTTTTATAAGACCATACTGGTAGGGGATGCCCAGAAGAAAGTCCAAACATCCCTTTTTTTCGTGTCACATTCTAGTATGTCGAGATCCTGGTAGGGTTTGCGTAGAAGAAAGTCAAGTCTAACATTCCGTTTTTCATAAGTCACATTCCTCTGTATCACGGTATGAGGAATGGCTGTCATTGTACTTTACGAATGACCACGAAGGGAATTCTCGCTGATTGTACCCAGCCTAGATGGTGCGGTTCAGGATGGTATGGTGTTGGGAGATTCAAGACAGCTACGAGAGTCGAGGCTATGAGATATATTTTACTTCCATTATCAAGGTTTAGAAGAGCTACTTTGTGTTTAATTTGACAGTTATGTATGGGTAAACAATGCCTTTCCGTAAATGAGTATTAGATTTATCTCAGGGGCCGTGGGGTTTTAGAGTGAAATTCCAGCTTGCAGATCTTGGCTCGGCTTATTGTTGATCCGGTATGAGTGTTCTGGATAGAAGCGTGCGTTGGCGGTTTCTACGGTCCTCCAAGGAATGGATAGTGCTCCTGTGAAACCGAAAAAATTTGCCTCGGCCTTGTTGATATGTTTGGAAATGATTGGGTTTTCTTTGAAAAGGACTTGCCCAGGGGGGTCTCCAAGCTACTAGAACATTGTAAACCCTCAATAGGGGCTATATGTTTTTTTTAGGGTTTTGATCATTTTTTATTTGAGAAGTTTAATTAGAGAATTGGTGTGATGAAGAAGGAAGAAGTGAATGCAAAACAATTCGGAATTTTATTTGACAAACTGTGATAAGGGCCATATATTTTATTTTGGTTTTTGATCATTTTTATTTTGAGAAGTTTAATTATTAATTTTTTTCGGTGATATATATATAGATAAAAACTCATGCAATTAGATTTTGTAAATTAAATAACTCAAACATAAAATGAGACTTATTTTATTAGGATGTTTTAAGTGAAAGTTTATATAGTTTCCACTCCCAATGTTAACTTTTGGAATGTTAAAGTTAATTACAACTTGTATCGGAATATGTTGAATGGTTGTGATTAGGTTAGTGGATTATAAATTTTGATTATTTGAATAGAGAGTTTATTTTTCCTTTAATATCATTTAAGTTTAAAAGAAATTAAAATAGTAACTTCAAATGAAATCGCATAGATATGTCAACGTTATAATAACCATCGTATATAGTGAATTTTGTGTAACCTGTTTTAATGCTGTGAAAATTGTAGGAACAGATATCAAGAGAAGAGAATGCTTTATTCGGGAAAGGGATGAGAAAAATATTTGAATATAATTAAATTTAACTATCATTAAATTTCGTTTTTGATTACTTTATTTTTAATTTATGAAGGCTTTTAAGTTATTTTTTATTTTTTTTTTTAATTTATTTATTTCAGCGTGGTGATTTTGTATATGTGGATGGTTCCGTTTTGACAACTCCTCCTCATGGATTTCGAATCATCGAAGACAGTGAAGTTGAGACTCAACTTGTTATAAGACCGCCGCATTGAAGACAGTGAAGTCGAGACTCAACTTGTAATAAGGCCGCCAAATATAAAGGATCATTTTCTTTTCAACAACTCTTATTGAGATTTATACTCGTGATATTAATTTAGGATGAAATTGGATTTGGAAGCATCCAAAATAGTGAAGTCGTTAACAGTTCTCCATGAAATTCATAATCGTCTTATGATGATGAACTATATTATATTTCATAGTGTTCATAAGATTAATGTTTTCTTTTAGAATGGCACCTCACTGTTTAAGAATCCTGGAGTAACAGAAATTTGAAGACTCTACGAAAGAGCTTGACAGAAACATTGAATACTTTATCAAAGAGGTTAATCATTATATTTACAAATACATAGATATATACATAGATTGAGTTTGACTGTCATTTATTTTTCACTAATATTAGTTTATTTTTCACCAACATTAGGTGACTCTCACATATTGATATTGATGACTTTGCTGACTATGGCAGTCATATTACTTTGGTGATTAATGTTCTAACACCTCTCTTTAATCACCAGCTATACTTTAACTTAACTGTTGGTCTAAATGTCACCTAGGCTTACAACAGTACATTTTATTTTTACCATATTGATCTAAATGTCACCTAGGCTTACAACAATACATTTCATTTTTACCATATTGCTAAAAGATCCATGCTTGTTCATTGGCTGATTTAGTTTCATCTTCACCTTTCTGACTTTACTTGTGAGCTCCTTCTACTTATCTTTGCTTATATACTAACATTAGCAACCTCTTCCCAATTGAGATGCAAAACAAGATCCCTAAAAAATTAATTTAATTCATGCTCTCCCCACTTTCCACTAGAAATCACCAAAACACATTTATCTAAAAACAAAACACATTTATCTAAAAACAAGTTTTACTCTAATTAATTACAAGATCATGTAGAATAAAATGAACCCGCTGATATTCATGTTCATCAATAAAACTATTAAGTGACTCAAAAATACTACCAAAATAATATTAGGAGGTCCAAAAATACTTGCAAATGAGCTCTCTAAAAATACATCATCAAAAAAAAATCAGTATCCAACATTATCCCAGTCATTTATCGGCTTAGGAATACACATCCACTGCTGCAGCTCCAAGTTCAACAGGTCCGCTGAGATCGATCCACTTTTACACCTATTACCTTGACCAACCGTTCAACTCTTCCACATACACGCATACACTCCACTCATGAGCTTTGCCCATGGATCTATTCCACATAGGTAACAACTCCACAAACATACTCAACACCCACACAATCTCTTGCTCCTACTCACAGAGCCAAGTCAACAATTTGTTAGATTTAATTTATGGGTTTTCCTAATTACTTTAAACCCTAACCAAGATCTACTCCTTTGTAAGAAATTGAAAACAATGCACAGCGGAACTTATTGAAAATAATGCACAGCGGAACTTACTTTCCATCTTCTAAAGCTCCTAATCTTGACTTGAGTTGTTGGCTCTTGAATCCTTCCAAGAGCTTGCAATCCTTTTCTCTGGCTATCCTTGATAGAGTATCAAGTCTTCAATGGAGCAGACTGTTTTCTGAGTGATTGCAAGCCTTGGAGACTCAGCCCTTTTATAGCAGTCCCAATCCTATGGCAGCCGAAATTTGGCTGTCAATTGACAGCTAAATTTCAGCCCCAATCCTAGGGCAGCCGACACTTGGCTGTCCAGATTTCTTGACAGCCAAAATTCGGCTCTCAAGAAATTTATTACTGCTATTATTTCAATCAATTATAATCGGTCCATTAACAATTATAATTGATTAACATTATTCTATATGTATTTGTATCCAAATCCTTCATTAAATACGTTTAATGCCATAACTTAATTAATCACATTATTTCGCATATTTAATCATTACATAAACGTAATCTTGCTGACAGTATTTGATATCATAATCATAATGCACGCATGTCCAACCTAATTATTGTAATTAGACGTCTCTAAATCCAACACAATTCACCTTTGCCGATGTGCAACAGCTCTTCCAACAACTCTTCACCACTGCAAAGGATCTGATAGAGGACAGATCAGCTCTCAGATCTGCAGAGTTGACGGTCGGAACAGCTAATCGACCAGACGTTTCAAATACACAGAAAATTCAAAAGCCAAGGAACAACTCTTCAATGGCTCTTCACACACAGTACTCAAATCCACATGCACCTCACAATGCCACTCACACAGCTTCAAATTGCACAATGTCTCCAGAACTGCGCTCTCCCACTGCACTTACACATCAACAGCTTTCATAGCTGACTCTCTATATTCAAAACACAGCCGATAAACAACACAATCTTTCCTCCACACTCACAGTACCACGCTGCACCTCTCACAGCTACCTTCCGGCACCGAACAAGTCTCACCAATCAGGGCCAACAACACGCACACTGTCTCACAACTCAAAACAGCACATAACACTTCCTCCACACCACACTAGGCTCTTCTCACCACTCGCCAGAAATAACAAAATCTCCAGCAATTGGCAGCTCTTCAATGGCTCCTTTGACTTCAACTGATGTCCAGCTCCAAACACAAGTTTTTAGTATCCTAACAGACCTCACCACAGATATTCTGCAACGGTTTTCCTCCTTTTGACAAACTGGTGCTCATGAGCACTCTCTCCCCGGGCCAATCAGGTCGACACCAAATGCTTATAAATGGCAGCAAACAACACATTCAAATCACTGCTCACACCAGCAAAGATAATTGACAAAAAGCACAAACAGCAACACAAAAAAGCCTCACAACACTCATAAAACGAAGACTCTATGCAGATACCATGACAAAAACTTGAAAACTCTATGAAAGAACTTGAGCGAAACATTGAAGACGAGCTTATCATTACATTCAAAAACACAGATTTATAGATAGATTAAGCTCGACTGTCATTTATTTTTCAACAAACACCAGTCCTGCCCACTGACATTAATGACTTGCGGACATACGATCCGCCATGATTAATGTTGTAACATCGAGAACTTCTTAGCTATGAAAATGAATGTTTAACCAACAACCCAAACTTCGAGAAAGTACCATAATGAAAATGAATGTTTAACCACCCACCCACACCTCAGTGTTAGAATTAATGGTTAATTAGTTATGAAAAATGCTGACAAAGTAGCCAGCAGATTTTGTGTTCTTTGCAAAAATAAAGCATCAGATTGTTAGGGTGGTCAGTGCTACTGGAAAGTGCTAGAAATTAGTTGTGATTGCAGTAGAATTATTCCAGAGTTGATTTTAGTAATAGTTTTACTATTTAATAATGTAGTTAATATCACTGTTTTTTTTAATTGTTTTATCTATATTTTTTATATGTATTATTCTTCATAGTACTGTTGGCTTCTTAATTTGCTTGAAATAATTCATTTCATATTCAACAAGTGATATCAGAGCACGTAAAATTATTTTGGATTAAAGTTTTATTGTTGGAATTTCGCCAAAGTTAATCATGTCGAATTCTAACCATATGCTAGTTCCAGAATTTGATGGGAACAATTATGATTATTGGTGCATTAAGATGCTAACATTTTTTTATTGGAAAAGATTTGTGGGAGATTGTCGAATCATGATATGAGGAGCCAGCTGATTGGAATGCTCTTACAGCGAATGAAAGAACAACAAGAAAGGAAGCAAGGAAGAAGAATGCTCAAGCTTTGTTTCACATTCAGATAGCTCTTGATAAGAGCTTATTTCCAATAATATGAGGAGCAAAAACTGCCAAAGCTGTCTGGGAGACTCTACAAGAAGCTTACCAAGGTAGTGATCAAGTTAAGGTGGTCAAGCTTCAGACATTGAAGTGAGATTTCGAGAATTTGAAGATGCAAGAAGCTGAAAGTATCAGTGACTATTGTGTGAGAGTCAAAGATGTGGTCAATAAAATGGCTACACTTGGAGAAGCTGTAAGTAATG
>APFE030130958.1:74581-88518 GCA_000404065.3 Pinus taeda
TAGAATTTTTAATTTATACAAATTTCGTTACAATACATGATTTATCAATGCCACATGCTCTAAAAATATTAACTCACTTCATATGAGACTTTTTTAATTAATAAATTAATTAACTAAAAAAGGGCATAATTACTTTTGAAATAAATTTCAACATTTGCTTTGTGTATACTACTATGAATATTCTAATATATTCCATCGAGGTTAAAGACCAATCATCCACTTAATAACTAGTACATCCATATAAATTAAATGTTTGGTAAATGAGAATAGGACATCAACCCATAATAAGCATTTAAACATTTACTTCATAATACATCTCATTAAAATTTTAAAAACCATAAAAACTACCTAGATTATAACTTTGTTTTAGACGATAATTATTCTTATTATTATTATTATTATTAATTTGAAAGAATCAATATATAAGTTAAAGAGATATACATCTAAAACAAATATGACACTAAATACTTAATCATGGAAATGTATCTTCATTTTACTAGGGAGATTCTTAATCTATAAATAGGCTATGTTACCAAACTATGGGCTAATACAATGGTTTATCAATGCCACATGTCCAAAAAGCCATAAGTCACTACATATGACACTTGTTCCTCTGATATTGCTTTTAATTAATTAATTTCATTAAAAGTGTAAAAAAAACATAACTACTTTGGAGATAGGTATTAATCATTGATTTGTATATACTACTATGAATATTCTAGAATTTGACATAGAGGTTAAATACTTACCATTCAACTCATAATTATTAATAATTAAATTAAAACGAAGGAAGCTCTATTCCAAAATATACACACCAAGAGTCCATGATTAAATTAAAATTCTAAAAGCCCTTTCCAAAAAAGAACATGCTATTTATAGATTAGAATCGCAATGGTAAGAGTAGAAGTGAATCTTCATGGCTAAGAAATCTTGTTCCATTTTAAAAAGTTAAATATGTTTCACTTATATATTAATTAATTTTATAATTAATAATAATTTAAAATAAAAATTATAATTTAATTATTTTATGATTTTTTAAATTATTTTGATTTTGTATGTCTACTTTGGAATATGGCTCCAAAAATTTAATTTAATTGTGAATAAGTTATTCAGTGGACAATATGATTATAATCTTCCATAGGATATTCTAAAATATTTTTGGTAGTATACACAAATCAAAAGCTCACATTTATTTTAGTTATGCATTTTTTTTTGTTTTAAACAAACTCATTAATTAAAAAATATGTCATATGAATATTATATGAAATGAGTTATGGTTTTTTGGGAACGTGTTATTGATAAATCATGGTATTGTAATGAAACTTATTTATAATATAAGAATCTTCATGATAAAGTGGGGGTGAATCTCTATGGTTAGGAATCTAGTTACATTTTTTATTTTAAAATGCATGTTGAAATAAGTTTCTAGATGCTTATTATGAATTGTTGCCTATAGGAATTTACCAACCATTTAATTTATATGGCTACAATACTTTGAGCAACCTAAGATGTATCAGGAAGTGCACGGTTTGATGCTAATCATGTAATAATAGCTATCCCCATTTACTAGCAATTTAAACTATATGGTTGAGATAGTATAATGTATTTTAGATATTTACAATATAAAGTGTATTTTTTGGTTTTTAGATTTTAAAATTACTATTTTTGGATTTTTATCTTTGTTAGGAGCCTAAATGACAAGAAATAGAGGTGCCTCCAATTATTGGACCATTTGAGGGAGAGGTTAAAAGAATATTCTTCCTTATCCCTTCATCCAATTCTAACATTTAAAGAGGACCATATCTAATAAGGTGATCATAAGCTTGACATGAAAAACAAGCATTCAAACAATTTAGGTGGTGAACCTTGTGTTGACTAACACTATCAATTGTGTATACAAAGATAAAGGGAGGGATCTTGTACTATAGATTCTCGTCCACACAGACTTGAGGAATTTCCTAAAAGGAATCCAATGGCCATATGGAGTAATAAACTTATTGAACTAGTTAGTAAAGTGGGTTTCAAATGGATGCAAATGCACTAGGATTGTGGGAAGCATTGACTAGAGAGGTAATGTGCCTAGTAATGGTCAATGACATTGAAATATACTCTAGATATTGTTGTTGGTGTAAGGAATGGTTCAATTTTTGTATATTTATGTTTAGTTGGCTTAGGTATGAGTGTTTTAGGTTCAAATGTCTTGGGCCTTAGAATATTTGGTCCTAGGGGGTGTTTTCATAGATGTTGCTAAAAATCGTGGCACTAGTTAGATATTTTGGGGCCTTATAGAGTACCCTCAAGGTGGTACATTTAACTTGGTTGTTGATTTTCCTAGCATGATACCTAGAACAATGTGTTAGTGATCATGGATGACGATTCTTCTAAGCCAATTGGAATGGATATTGAGTTTACTTGGTAAGTCATAAGGAAAAAAAAGTGGTTTGCACTCTTGCTGGGGTGGATTGAGCTAATGGGGATTATGTTTGCGACTAATGACAAAATCCTTAAAAGGGTGTGGTGGTTAATTTTGATGAATTTGAGATGGAAATCTAATTTAATAGTTTAGGATTCATATTCAATTAGCATGAAGTTCTCATTACTATATTGGACTGCCCATGGGATGTCACTTCTTAATCAAATATTTTTTCTCCAAGTGCACTGCAATGTGTTTGAAGAAATTTTTTCTTTCACTAAAAGTTAATTCAAGTAGTTTCAATATTTTTGATGGAATGATATATTGTTTGAATGATAATTTTTAGAGTTCAAATCATTTTCAAGGAAGTGGAAGTGTGGTGATTGTCGTCTCTTCCAATTTGTAAAGTTTTGTAGTTGTGTCTAGTTCAAACCTAGATGACTAGTCATGTGTATGGGCCATCCTTTCGATTAGGATTGGGTGGTGTTCATGGCCCAAAATGACCATTCAACATTATAAGGGAGAGAACCCAGTCATGAACTTAAAGCAACTCCTTTTCTGTTTGGAATGGTGGTTCCAACTTCTTAAACTAGGTCTAGTTACCTTATTTCTATCTCTGCTCGCTTAAACTATACATTTTTTTTACCAATAGAGAAGAGACATTAGATCATCCCTCTTGCTGAGCTCATGAAAGAAAGTGACCCTTAAGCTTATCTAGGCTCATCCAAACCACAACTAAATTTTTCCCCTATATGAGTGGTCTTTTAGAATGTAGAAATTAAAACTAAATGCAAATTTATGCTAAGATGCAAGTAAATATAATACTAATCTATTTCTATTAAAAGAAGGATTGGTATCTCCCTCAACCAAGAGCAAAGTATTTAAATGACTGAGATTTTAACATGCCTGATTTATGTGAATACCTCGCTAATGAAATAGTTCTACTAATTGATATTATAATTACCAGAACATGCTCTGTTCATAGACTTATTAACTTTGAATGATTAATCAATAACATTAGGAAATAGTTCACTTAATGTAAATGGTAATTAAATTTAATTTTGATAGCACATTTCTCAATAAAAAGTTACTCAAAAATATGATTTGAGCTTATCTAAGAAAAAGAGAAAATTCATAATAGATCTATAAGGCTCATGAACTAGATAGCTAATTCAAAAGACAACCTTCCATACCAAACAATAGTGCATAATATAAGAAAGATTCACACAGATCTTCTATTCAAAATGAAATTTGCATTACAAATAAAAGTATTTAAAATACAAAATTATTAAAACATAGTCTCTGTGCTATGTTCCTTGAACTAACCTCCAACACTCCCTTACAAATCAAACACTCTTCTATTAAAAGGAAGAGTTGGAATAGTGCAAACTTTGCTTATAACAAAAAGTCCAGATTTGAAAAAGACAAATCCTAATGACTCAGATCTGAGATTTTCCTCCTACTTCTACAAATCGAAAACCCCATACAATAGTGCTTCAGAATTCCCTAGGTGCAGAGAAGAGGAGCCCCCCCATGAGTATTCTCTAAAATCCATATTTATAATTACAAATGAAACTCAAAATGAGAGAATTGTTGGACAACAAATTTGCTCTAACCAATTTTGATTGGCCATAACACTTTTCCTCTCTTCCTGGAGCAATTCTATTATTCTTGGTCTTCTCTTCTTCATCTCCTCAACTGCTCTCGTGCCAAAAACCAATCAAAAGTAAATTAAATTGAAAATCAAAATTAGAATTACCAAATTTGGGAAAACAAACATCTCCAATAAAAAACTCATTAATTAAATAAAAAGAAATATGAGCTTCCTGTTGATCCTTGTAAAGATCTTGTTGGTCACAAATAACATAACTAAGTGGATGTGCAATTGTTAGAAGCTTTGGTAAAATTAAAATGTAAAAACTAAAATCACAAAGTTAGTTTTGATTGCAAATTCAGAGCTTAATATTATGCTAAATTTTAGATTGAGTTTATGAGCAAATATGGTAATGCAACCACTTCAAGAATATTTCTCATGATTTTATCTATCTAACGAGTCATACCGAGCCTCATTTGGGCAAGTAAACCTCAATTTATGAGCTTCCAAAGTTGAAGTGTCAAAACTATAGTAGCTCTAGAAAAATACATGCCTATGCTAAAATTAAGCAGATTTTCAATTGAAAATCCTAATCTAAAATAAAAATAATATTTTAAATAATCTATAATATTTCCATTAATATATATATATATATTATATATATATATATATATATATATATATATATATATATATATATATTATATTAATTACAATAAATCAACTTAAATTAAATTGCACTTAATTTATAGGTAAATTAATTCACAAATTAATTGAATTAATACTAATTAAATTAATACAAAACAACTTATTAAATATTATTTTATTAAAACAATATATAACTTTTAATATTATATAACAATGAAATAAATAATTATGCCGTAAGGCGTTTCCCTCTTGAATTCCCCCAAATGCCTTTCTGTCCTAATCGTAGCCGTCAGATATATTGTTAGACGATTCAACCGTAATCAGCCATCTAATTTAATAAAAAATGTTATAAAACATTATGAAACCCTTAAAAAACGTTAACGTATTAGTTATTAGTTAATAATTCGTTTCTATTACCTACCGAACCGTTTACCCTAATCAAATTTATGAACCCGTCCTCTGCGCGGATATCCGCGTTTGATGCAGAGAAGGGCAGGGGTGTAGAGGAGGGCGCAAACGGAATTGCTATAGAGGAGGGCGGGGGACCTATAGAAAAGTGTTTGGGCAGAGGATTGAAAGATGATGACAACGGCCGCAGAGGATGAGGGGCCTTCTTCTAAGCTGCATGAGGTCCGCGTAGTCCATTTTTTCTACAGGATCGTTTTTCCTTCCATCCGAATATGGCACCCTCTGCATCACAAATGGTTATGGTGGTAGTTATTAGGTTTTATATATATTCGGGTCAGTGTTCTCCTATATTTTGATTTATGTTTGCTATTCGTGAGAACCTGCAACTCAGGTGTATGAAGGATTGATTCTATTCTGCTTAAGGACAAAGCCCTAAAAGTTAACTATTGATACAAGCTAGAAACAACAAAGAAAACTAAACAGGTGTGTTTCTTTTCAAAACTAATGCATAGTTGTTATTTTTCTTTCTTAAGTCAAATGCTCCAATGGCAATTTAAGCTCTTAATGGCAACAATTTGCATCTTGAATGGTCACATTGATATTCTTGGTGAAATTTTCTGTGTAGCTATAGCTAGATCCAGTCTTAACAAAGTCATAACCTAGTACAAGCAGTCCTAAATGCTTTGAACTATCACAGAAACTTGTTCTTCTTTTACAAAGTGCACTTTAAATTTCCTGATGAATACAAGAATTGGCCAATTTTTCAAATGAGGAATGATGGTTTCGCTCATTTTAGAATAGCCCAAAATCCTCGGTTACACGGGACCTGAGAGGTGAGCGATTCTTAGAATAACCCATAACTCTCTATTACACGGGACTTGAGAGGTGGGAAATAGTGATCTTAGTTCCAATGAACTAGGGCACTCTCCAAAACACTGCCCCCAAGAATATATTTCAATTTGCTTTTGGGTTTTAGCCAGCAAAGCTCATGGTTAATTCAGTTGATCTTGGTTCCAATTAACCAGGGTACTCTCCAAAACACTGCCCCCAAGGGAGGGTGAACCGTATATACCTCTTATATAGAATGAAGAAGCAGTAACATCAAAGGTCTTTAGAGTTTCACAAATGTAGACCCCTTTACCCAACAATGTCTTTAAATGATGTTAAACTAATATAGAGCAATGTGTAACTGCTTTTGATCCATTAGTGGTGTTTATAAACTTCATCTATGTATTGGATTGATAGAAATACCCATTAACATGTAGAATAGACTTGAATCCTGTTTTTTACATCCAATAGCTAAGAGTTTACTAATTCATCATGCTTTTGATCCATAAGTGAGTGGCTATAAACCTTAACTCTACATTGAGTGATATAGATACCCAGTAACATGTTGAATAGATTTAAATCTTATAACTTTTACAGCTAAAAACAAAGAATTTGCCACCACCTGTAGCTTCTTTGTGTCATAAGGAATATTATCTTCAAGTAGTTATTATTGGACAGTCAAGTCAAGTCACCTATTCGTCAATTCATTGGTTGGCCCATTGCCTGCCCCTTAAATAAACAACACATTTTGCACAGTTTGACTAAATGGGCTGAATTTAGATTCATTCACATTGCATTCAAATATGGAACGTAAATCTTAAATACTCGTTATCATCTCATTTCTCTAAATCCTCTTTCTCTTTATTCAGCACTCCGTTCATTCAATATTTCAAGCATTCACTGCCTGTTATCTTCCTTAATCACTTAATCCATTGAATTCAGTCCAAAACATAAATACCAAGATGCCTACAGCTATTGCTACTCATTCGAGGAGGAACATCCCCAAAAGAGGGCAGGTGAAGGCATCCATTGCCTCTTCCCTCGCCCAATCCATTAGATCACTGTTAGGATCCCCTAAATACTTCAACCAATATGTTGTTTCCTCTTCCTCTTTTCTCGCCACTGCAAATCGTTTGAGAGCACAATGAGTGACTTGCAGATTAGATGGGCTTATCTCCACAATGTTGATACATATTTGAGTTTCTTTCATTACAAATTCAGTGATGCAAAAATTAAATCATTATGGTTGAAAGCATGGGATCCTCAGATCTGTTGTCCAAATCATTTGCTCATTTATCTGACTCTTTTCCTCAGATTTGAAGCCCTGCAACACCAATGGAGTTTGCTCTTTACGCTGTAGTGAGTCACCAAATATAAAGAGGGGAAATATTTTCTACTACAACAGCTTTTCCTAGTTGTAGTTGAAAAGCTCTAAAATACAAAGTTTGTTGATAAGAGATTTTGAGTTGAAATATATGGCACTTGATTCCCCTCGGCATATCTCTTTGAGGAATTTGCAAATTTGGCAATGATCAAATATAATACCTCGATGTTAATGTTGTTTATCAAACCTCCTCCCTGTCTTTCTTTTAGAAAGCTTTGCTCTGCTAACATGTTTATGGCAAATTTAAACATGCCATACAGTTTGTTGATGTCATACCAAGTTCAACTTTTATAAGGTTAATTTATGGGAGCTTGTATGTTTTGGTAGAATGTGAGAAGTTGTCAATGTGAGAAGGATTTTGGAATTTTTTTATGGTGGTAGAGGTTTCAAATGTGTCTCCTATTTTTTATACCATGGACATAACTTTGCAGAAAAGATATTTTTCTCAACTAAAAGAGTTTCTCACAATTAACAAGCATAGTGGACTTAACTTGTGGACAACCATTTTTGCTTTTGAAGACTGCAATTTTTCAACTACGGGATTATAGATTGTAACATAATTACAATGTATTTTATTTTTGCGCCTTTGCTTATGCTGGTTGTTTGAACTTTTGTTTTGCCTTGTCTACAATTGGAGGTATTTTGAAGCATGTTTTTGGGAACTTATATAGATGACCTCAACCTGTACTTGTCTCACTAATTATATGTAATATATATATGCTCTTTTTCTCCCCCATATATTTTCCATGGTTGAATCCTATTTTTTACATCCAACAGCGAAGAGTTTACTAATTCATCATGCTTTTAATCCATAAGTGAGTGGCTATAAACCTTAACGCCGCATTCAGTGATATAGATACCCAGTAACATGTTGAATAGATTTAAATCTTATAACTTTTACAGCTAAAAACAAAGAATTTGCCACCACCTGTAGCTTCTCTTCGTAAACAACACATTTTGCACAGTTTGACTAAATGGGATAAATTTAGATTCATTCACATTACATTCAAATATGGAAAGTAAAGCTTAAATACTCGTTATCATCTCATTTCTCTAAATCCTCTCTCCCTTGCTTCTACACTCCGTTCATTCAATATTTCAATCATTCACTGCCTGTTATCTTCCTTAACCGCTTAATCCATTGAACTCAGTGGAAAACATAAATACTAAGATGCCTATAGCTACTGCTACTCATTCGGGGAGGAACATCCCCAAAAGAGGGTAGGTGAAGCAACCATTGCCTCTTCCCTCACCCAATCCATCAGATCACTATTAGGATCCCCTAAATCCTTCAACCACTCTGTTGTTTCCTCTTCCTCTTCTCTCACGACTCTTTTCCTCAGATTTGAAGCCCTGTAACACCAATGGAGTTTTCTCTTTATGCTATAGTGGGTCACCAAATATAAAGAGGGGAAATATTTTTTGCTACAACAGCTTTTCCCAGTTGCAGTTGAAAAGCTCTGAAATAGAAAGTTTGTTGATTAGAGATTTTGAGGTTAAATATATGGCACTTGATTCCCCTTGGCATATCTCTTTGAGGAATTTGCAAGCTTGGCAATGATTAAATATAATATCTCAATGTTAATGTTGTTTATTAGACCTCCTCCCTGTCTTGCTTTTAGAAAGCTCTACTCTGCTAACATATATATTGCAAATGTAAACATGCCATACAATTTGTCGATGTGATATCGAGTTCAACTTTTATAAGGTTAATTTATGGGAGTTTGTATGGAATATGGGCTTCAGGTAGTTGTTATTGGACAATCAATTCAAGTTGCTTATTCATCAATTCATTGGTTGGCCCGTCACCCACTCCTTGAATGAACAACACATTTTGCACAGTTTGACTAAATGGGCTGAATTTAGATTCATTCACATTGCATTCAGATATGGAAAGTAAAGCTTATATACTCGTTATCGTCTCATTTCTCTAAACCCTCTCTCCCTTGCTTCTGCACTCCGTTCATTCAATATTTCAAGCATTCACTGCCTGTTATCTTCCTTAACCGCTTAATCCATTGAATTCAGTCCAAAACATAAATACCAAGATGCCTACAGCTACTGCTACTCATTCTAGGAGGAACATCCCCAAAAGAGGGCAGGTGAATGCAGTCGTTGCCTCTTCCCTCGCCCAATTCATCAGATCACTGTTAGGATCCCATAAATCCTTCAACTACTCTGTTGTTTCCTCTTCCTCTTCTCTCGCCACTGCAAATCGTTTGAGAGCACAATGACTGACTTGCAGATCAGATGGGTTTATCTCCAGAATCCTGATACAGATTTGAGTTTCTTTCATTACAAATTCAGTGATGTAGAAATTATGGATGAAAGCATGGGATCCTCAAATCTGTTGTCCAAATCATTTGCTCATTTGTCTGACTCATTTCCTCAAATTTGAAGCCCTGCAACACCAATGGAGTTTGCCTTTACGCTGTAGTGAGTCACCAAATATAAAGAGGGGAAATATTTTCTACTACAACAGCTTTTCCCAGTTGCAGTTGAAAAGCTCTAAAATACAAAGTTTGTTGATAAGAGATTTCGAGTTGAAATATATGACACTTGATTACCCTTGGCATATCTCTTTGAGGAATTTGCAAATTTGGCAATGATCAAATATAATATCTCAATGTTAATGTTGTTTATCATACCTCCTCCATGTCTTTCTTTTAGAAAGCTCTCCTCTACTAACATATTTATTGCAAATGTAAACATGCCATATGGTTTGTCGATGTCATACCAAGTTCAACTTTTATAAGGTTAATTTATGGGAGCTTGTATGTTTTGGTAGAATGTGAGAAGTTGTCAATGTGAGAAGGACGTTGGAATTTTTTTATGGTGGTAGAGGTTGCAAATGTGTCTCCTATTTTTTATACTATGGACAGAACATTGTTGCAAAGATATTTTTCTCAACTGAAAGAGTTTCTCAAAATTAACAAGCATAGTGGACTTAACTTGTGGACAACCATTTTTTCTTTTGAAGGCTGCAATTTTTCCATTGCGGGATTATAGATTGTAACATAATTACAATGTATTTTATTTTTGGGCCTTCGCTTATGCTGGTTATTTGAACTTTTGTTTTTCCTTGTCTGCAATTGGAGGTATTTTGAAGCATGTTTTTGGGAACTTATATAAATGACCTCAACTTGTATTGGTCCCTTGTACTGGTCTCACTGATTATATGTAGTATATATATGCACTTTTTCTCGCCCATATATTTTCCATGGATGAGTTTATGCACTCTCCAAAACACTACCCCCAAGAATATATTTCAATTTGCTTTTGGGTTTTAGCTAGGAAAACTCGCGGTTAATTTAGTTGATCTTGGTTCCAATGAACCAGGGCACTCTCCAAAACACTGCCCCTAATGGAGGGTGTACCGTATATACCTCTTATACAGAATGAAAAAGCAATAACATCAAAGGTCTTTAGAGTTTTACACATGTAGTGCCCTTTACCCAGCATTGTCTTTAAATGAGGTTAAACTAATATAGAGCAATGTGTAACTGATTTGTATCCATTAGTGGTGTTTATAAACTTCATCTATGTACTGGATTGATAGAAATACCCATTAACATGTAGAATAGACTTGAATCTTGTTTTGTACATCCAACAGCTAAGAGTTTACTAATTCATCATGCTTTTGATCGATAAGTGAGTGGCTATAAACCTTAACTCTGCATTGAGTGATATAGATACCCAGTAACATGTTGAATAGATTAATCTTATAACCTTTATAGCTAAAAACAAAGAATTTGCCACCACCTGCAGCTTCTTTCTGTAAATAGCACATTTTGCACAAATTGGCTAAATGGGCTGAATTTAGATTCATTCACATTGCATTCAGATATAGAAAGTAAAGCTTAAATACTCGTTATCATCTCATTTCTCTAAACCCTCTCTCCCTTGCTTCTGCAATCCGTTCATTCAATATTCCAAGCATTCACTACCTGTTATCTTCCTTAACCACTTAATCCATTGAATTCAGTCGAAAACATAAATACCAAGATGCCTACAACTACTGCTACTCATTTGAGGAGGAACATCCCCAAAAGAGGGCTCCGTTCATTCAATATTTCAAGCATTCACTACCTGTTATCTTCCTTAACCGCTTAATCCATTGAATTCAGTCCAAAACATAAATACCAAGATGCCTACAGCTACTGCTACTCATTTGAGGAGGAACATCCCCAAGAGAGGGCGGGTGAAGGCAGCGATTGCCCCTTCGCTCGCCCAATCCATCAGATCACTATTAGGATCCCCTAAATCCTTCAACCACTCTGTTGTTTCCTCTTCTTCTTCTCTCGCGACTCTTTTCCTCTGATTTGAAGCCCTGAAATACCAATGGAGTTTGCTTTTTACACTATAGTGAGTCACCAAATATAAAGAGGGGATATATTTTCTATTACAACAACTTTTCCTATTTGCAATTGAAAAGCTCTGAAATACAAAGTTTTTTTATCAGATATTTTGAGTTGAAATATTGCGCTTGATTCCCCTTGTCATATCTCTTTGAGGAATTTTCAAATTTGGCAATGATCAAATATAATATCTCAATGTTAATGTTGTTTATCAGACCTCCTCCCTGTCTTTCTTTTCGAAAGCTCTACTCTGTTAACATATTTATTGCAAATGTAAACATGCCATACAGTTTGTCGATGTGATACCAAGTTCAACTTTTATAAGGTTAATTTATGGGAGCTTGTATGTTTTGGTAGAATGTGAGAAGTTGTCAATGTGAGAAGGACGTTGGAAATTTTTTTATGGTGGTAGAGGTTGCAAATGTGTCTCCTATTTTTTATATCATGGACAGAACTTCACTGCAAATATATTTTTCTACGATATCTTTCTCATGTGCATTCATCGCTTGGATTTCATCTAGGTTTATAGACCTGTTCATTGAATAATATCAAAGACCTCTTTACACTCACTTCCATACTTATAGCTTTGCTATATAGTATAAAGTAACAACACTTTCCTTATTGTTTATACTCCAAATAAATTTAGTTATGTCATGTACAAAGGATATGGAAAAATTCATCATTGATACCTTTTAAGCAAAGCTGCTATAATCCTATAGCTACCAACATGAACAAAAAGGGGGATAGTTGATGCCCTCTTTTACCCCTTAATCATCTAGAGGCAGAACCATTAATCATGATTTAAAAAGACGCTGACTGTTTTCATTCCTCAGTTTCAATTCCTTCAACCAAGCTTCTATTGAGAGTGGACAATGCATAAAAACATGAGATAGTTCATTGAATGATATAAAGGATTCAGGATATTCATTTCCATACGTTGTAGTGAGCAACTTGATATATGTTCCATCTATAACCCCAGTTTGTTACCCTCTCTGTTGGGTCCCTATAATACTAGTGATTACCCCATTACTATGGTAGTTGTACCCCTTATTAATATTGTTGTGCCCCTATTTCCCCCATATTGTTATTACTGTGCCCCATAGAATCCCTCTATTGTTATTTTTGTGGCTTTATATTATTATTGTTAGGTCGGCTGGCTTATATTGTGACTCCTTAGACTCCTATATATAGAAAGGAGGTTTTATCATTTGAATCATCCAAGAATTGTTCATTTATGTAATGTAAAGGAGGTTGCCCCCTCGAAGAGGTTGAATTCTAAGGCGTTGATCTATATTTTCTATCTTTTCTTGAGCTAGTTTCATAACATTTCGTATCAGAGCTAAGTTCTAGGGTTTTTCTGCTCCAAATAGGTCATCGTGGAATTTTCGCTATAACTTTTTTCTGCGATGTTTCAGAAGTCGGAAAAAGAACCCATTTGAGAAGACATCGCACTGCAGCTCGAGTCTGAATTTTAGAGATTTTAGCGCTATATTTGCGGAGATATGATCTGAGGAAGTTGGTCTTTTTGCAGACTCCTGAATTACATTCCAAACAGGTGACCTGGGGAAAATCGTCATAACTTTCTCTCAGAGCATCGGATTGAAATTTCATAGAAAGGTACAGAAAGAGACCAGACTGTAGTTTCTTCTAGATATTGTTCAGAGCCAGAGGTCCAAATAGTGACACAGGGCACTTCATACAAGTTCTCTCTTCTGAAAAGGTCTATAATCCGGTCATTGTGGGAGATTTGGCATAACTCTTCATTGGAGAATCCAATTGGGGTCAGACTGGTGGCATTGGAAAGAGGACACAGAGGGCTACCAAGGGTCAAAATTTCAGAACTGGATGTTCTGAAAGTACCGAGATACACTAGAGGCAATATTGAGCTCATACAAAGAAAAAAAAGGTGTGTAGATTTTTTTTTTATTTTTTCTTAAGATTGGTTTGAAAATTTATTTTGAAGGAATTCAAAGGGATAGTAGAGCATTATTATCGGTAACTGATGCCCCGAGGAAAGAAAATGCAAACACCTAGTAAGGAACCTGAAAGCTCTAGCATGACTCATGAATAAGATGAAGAAATGCTACATGATATATCAAAATTACAAGACCAAGTGCAAAAAATGTCAACCTCACAAAAGCTAACAGAATCTAAGATAAAGGGGGTGGAAGCTAAGATGGATGATTGGAAGACACATTTGAAGAAAGACATGGACGATTTGAAGATGGATTTGAAGACAGACATGGACGAATTGAAGATAAATATGAATAAGTTGCTACAAGAAATGGTCACTAAGGGTGAAAG